>ML311335.1:0-26407 GCA_005239505.1 Nicotiana paniculata
CACACACGATCTCCTTTGGTATCCCAAAGAGGCATATTATGTTTCTCCATAAGAAGCTTTTAAATTCCTTTTATCGCACATGTTTGAACGCTTCTACCTCTACCCATTTTGTAAAATAGTCGTTTAGCACGAGCAAAAACCGTACATGTCCTTTAGCTGTGGGAAGAGGTCCCACTATGTCCATACCCCATTTCATGAAGGGCCATGAGGATATTATTGGATGAAATAATTCCGCTGGTCGATGCATGTTGTTGGAAAACCTTTGGCATCTGTCGCATTTGGATACGAAGTTCTCGGCCTCTTCTTCCATCTTAGGCCAATAGTACGCAGCTCTGATTAGGGTTTTAACCAAGGATCTCGCCCCTGAGTAATTTCCACAGTGTCCTTCGTGGACTTCTTTCATCACGAACTCCGTTTGGTTAGGTCCGAGACATTTTGCTAGGGGCCCTCCGAACATCTTGAGATATAATGAGTTGCGAATGAGGTAGTACCGTGCAGCTTTGCGGTGAAGTGCTTGAGCTGTTTTCTTGTCTTCAGGTACGGTGCCATTCTGCAAAAAATTTAAGATTCGTTTCTCCAATCCCAGGTTAAATTGTTGAAAGTTACCTCATTTCTGTCCTGGTCGATCGTTGAATGGAATAGATGAACGACAATTGAATTGTCTTTGTTTGTTACTTCTGTGACTATTGCGAGGTTAGCTAATGCATCTGCTTCTGCATTTTCCTCTCTAGGTATTTGTATTACCTTTCATGTTTTGAATTGTCTCACGAGCTCTCGTGCCTTTTCCAGATATTGTTGCATCTGAGTCTCTCGAGCGATGTAGGTCCCCTGCATCTGATTTACTACCAACTGGGAGTCGCTTTTGATTACGATTTGCTCGATTGAAAGTTCTCGTACGAGTTCTAGTCCTGCAATGACAACTTCGTACTCTGCTTCATTGTTAGGTATAGGATAATATTTGATTGCCTTTCGTGTCTTTTCATTCGTGGGTGATATTAAGACTATGCCTAAGTCGGCACCTTTTATATTGGAAGAACCATCGGTAAATAGGGTCCATAGACCCGGATTAGCACCGTTAAAGAGTTGTAACTCTTTTTCCACTTTAGGGAAAATGCTATTACTAAAGTCATCTACAAAATCAGCTAAGATCTGAGACTTGATTGCAGTCCTAGGCTGATATATTATTTCATGCTCACTTAATTCTATGGCCCACTTGGATAATCTTCCTGATAGTTCTTGTTTATGCAGTATGTTTCTTAATGGGTACAAGATCACAACTGTGATTGGATGACATTGAAAGTATGGCCTTAATTTTCTAGATGCCATGATTAGAGCTAAGGATAACTTTTCTAGATGTGGATATCTAGTTTCAGCATCTAGTAATGTCTTGCTTACATAATAAATAGGAGATTGTCTACCTTTATCCTCCCTTACCAATACTGCACTTACATCAATTTTCGAGACGACAAGGTAGACGTACATCCTCTCCCCCTCCTTTGGCTTTGACGTCAACGGAGGTTTTGATAGATAATCCTTTAGGTCTTTGAGAGCCTGTCGACATTCTTCAGTCCATTCGAACTGATTTTGCTTTTTGAGAACTGCAAAGAATTTAAAACTTTTCTCGAAAGATTTGAAAATAAATCTTCCTAAGGCTGCAATTCTTCCCGTTAATCTTTGAACTTCTTTTTTGTTTATAAGTTCATTAGGTATTTCTTCTATAGCTTTAATTTGATCAGGATTCACCTCTATTCCCCTTTTTGATACAAGGAAACCCAAGAATTTACCTGATTCTACGACAAAAGCGCATTTTTCTGGATTCAGCTTCATATTATACCTGCGTAAAATGTCAAAGGTAATAGAGAGGTGCTGGAAATGGTCTTCCGCCCGTGTTGATTTTACCAGCAGGTCATCGATGTAAACATCCATCGTTTTTCCCAGATGTTCCTGGAACATCTTGGTCACTAGCCTTTGATAAGTGGCTCCAGCGTTTTTAAACCAAAAGGCATGAATTTATAACAATAAGTCCCCCTGTTTGTAATAAAGGAGGGTTTTTCCTCATCTAAGGGATCCATTTTAATCTGATTATAACCAGAATACGCATCTAGAAAGCTTAACAATTCATGACCTGCGGTGGCATCAATCATTTGATCTATATGTGGTAATGGGAATGAATCTTCGGGGCATGCTTTATTTAAATCAGTATAATCTACGCATACTCTCCATTTGACATTCTTTTTAGGTACTACCGCAGTGTTAGGTAGCCAGTTAGGGTACGTTACCTCTCGTATCGAACCAATTTTGAAGAGTTTCTGTACCTCTTCGTCAATCACTTGGTTCTTGAATGGTCCTTGCTTTCTTTTCTTCTGCTTAACAGGTATGAAGGATGGATCTTCATTTAGTTTATGAGTCATCACTTCTGGTGGGACACCTGTCATATCTGAGTGGGACCATGCAAAGCAATCTGTGTTAGCCTTTAAATAATCAATTAACTTACCTCTTCGACCGGGGCTCAGCCTCGTGCCTACATACACTTTCTGTTCAGGTTTTTGTTCAAACAATGGAACAACTTCGAGCTCTTCTGTAGTTTTTTTGATGTGCTCCTCTTCCTCCGGTTCATGAATGACATCCGGTCTGGAATCTACATCACTGTGGTCCAGTTTATTTTCCATGGTGACTTGATTCACCTTTTTGTGAATATCTTCTTCCGCGTCTGTTTGAACACTTACTTCTTTCGTACATGTTTGGTCAATGGCTTTTTCCGTACCTGTTTGGCCGGTAACATCTACCTGGGAGATTTCCATATCTTCCATCTCTACTTTTTTGTTATAATGCACCACATAATTTATATTTCTAGAGATTTGTTGATCTCCTCTAATCTGTTTGATTCCCCATTCTGAAGGGAATTTTATTACCTGATGTAAGGTAGTTGGTACTGCTTTCATGTCGTGGATCCAGGGCCTTCCCATGATTACGTTATAAGCCATATCAGTATCAACGACTTGGAATTTGGTGTTTTTAATTACTCCCACGGCATAAGTGCTAAGTTCGATTCTCCTTTGGTTATCACTGTAGAGTTGTCAAACCCTGATATGGCTCGTGCCTTTGGGATCACCTGATTTCCCAAGAGCATTTCTTCCACGACTCTTAGCAAGATAATGTTGACTTAACTACCTGGATCAATCAACACTCTTTTAATGTTAGTGTCATGAATGAGTAAGGATATTACCAGAGCATCGTTGTGGGGGAGCATTAGTCCGCCGAAATCTGCATCATCAAAGGTTATATCATCTACGTCCGGATTTTCTCGAACCCGCTTTCCGTGTGTAACTGTGACCTTCGAGGCTAATTTTCAAACTATTTTGTTTACTTCCTCTCCTCCATGTATCACGTTGACAGTTCTTTTTAGAGATGGAGGCTTCAGGGGCTCCTGCCTGTTCTTCATGTATGACTGTTTACCTTTATCACTAAACAATTCTGTTAAATAGATCTGTTTAAATAATTGTTCTATTTCACCTTGTAAAAACCTGCAATCTGCAGTCTTATGTCCATGATCATTATGGAATTCACACCAGAAATCTAAATTCCTTTTAGTTGGATTTGACCGCATTTCTTTGGGCCATCGAACCTTATCACCCATATTTCTTATTATTGAAACAAGTTCCGGGGTACTTACATTAAAGGTGTGATCCCCAATTCGTGCATTACCTCTAGGTCGTTCATCTCGATCCTTTCTGGATCTAGATGAGGACGAGCCCGCATCTCTGCTTGGTGGTCTATAATCTGACCTGGTGTTTTCGAACCTGGGATGAGTTTCATGTCCCGATGGTCCCAAGTAAGGATCATACCTGTTTTTACCTGATCTCCTGTCTGATTCGGAACGTCTGGATCTGGTATGATCTTCATCTTTCGAACGAGCAATGGTATTTTCTTCTATTCAAATTTTAGTATTGTACCTGTTATAAACATCGTTTCACGTTGTAGCTGGGAATTCTCTCAATCTTTATTTGAGTCTCCTCGTGGCTTCTGAGCTTTTGTCATTTAGATTACTTGCAAATGCCATGGCTGCCCAATTATCAGGCACCCTTGGTAGTTGCATTCTTTCTCGTTGGAACCTATCTACAAATTCATGGAGTAGTTCCGTGTCTCCTTGCTTTATTTTAAATATGTCCTCCATTCTTTTCTTGACTCTTTGCGCACCGGAGTGTGTTTTTATGAAAGAATCTGCAAGCTCAACAAAAGAATCGATAGAATTTTCAGGGAGAATAGAATACTAGGTTAGGGCTCCTTTGCTAAGCGTTTCTCTGAATTTTTTTGACAAGGACTGATTCAATCTTTTGTTTTGTTAAGTCGTTGCCCTTTACTCTAGTGGTGAAAGCAGTCACGTGGTCGCGTGGGTCAGTTGTTCCGTCATACTTAGGAACGCCAGGCATTTTAAACTTCTTGGGTATAGGCAAGGGTGTTGCGCTTGGTTTCCAAGGTTGTTGAGAATATCTATCAACATCAATGACTTTGATAACAGGTGGTACTCCAGGAATTTTCTCAATTCGATCGATTTGTTACTTCACCTGTTTCTGCAAGGTTAGTAGTAAATTTTTTAATTCAGAATTATTAGTCATACCTGGTCTCGCTTCGAGAGATTCTTTAGGAGTGTCATCCCTTGCTGAGTTTACCAACCAAGACTGAGGATTTTCCACAGTGATAGTGTTATTAGGAGGTGGTGTCAGTGTTGCAGGCGATGCCACTAGTAATCCCCTTGCAAATTCTTGCAAAGCTTGGCCCACATACTCTGCAATTATTTGCTTTACCCGATCTTGTTCTACCGTTTGATCATTATTATCGTTCTTGTTATTGGATCTTTCTGGGGATTGTTCCCTTGAACCACATGGGGTTCCTAAAGGTGATGGAACCAGGGTTCCATTTCTCTGTTGGTTGTTGCCGTTGGAGTTCGACATAGTTCAGAGGATATCGCTTGAAAAGAAAACAAAGATATCATACTTCCCGGTAACGGAACCAATTTGTTTGACCAAAGAATTAGATCCTTTGAACAAAGCTATTTTTAGGATGAACACGGGTTTCTGATAATCCAGGAAATAATAATAAATAAAAAGGATTAAGTAAATAGACAATAATATGATGCACAAAAAAGTAAAATGTATTGTATTCGGAGTTCAGATGCCCTTACAAGTTATATTTTATTCCCTTATATAGGGAATTTCTTAATACAACGTCTACCTCTTATAATGATCGCTCATTAATGACTAATTATTACATTAATGGGACGTTACATAGAATGACAGTAATTGTTGCATGAAGGTTGTGTAACGCGTGAGTCATTAATTGAGGGTCTCTGAATCTGCCCGTAACTTTGTCTGGATGCATTCTGACCGTGTCTCTTCCTTGTATCAATCAGGTTGAGTTTCTTGTTGCTAATTACTCCGTAGGTTTATGAGTCATGTCTCTTTGCTTCGTACCTCTTTATAGAATCATGTCCAGCTGTCATGTTTTCCTTGGTCCACGTAGTCGGCTGAGTCATCAAGAATTATCATACGTATGAAACTCTTTTTTTACCAATATAAGTATGTTTGAGGTGTTGTGCATATGAGACTATTTTGGAAGGTTTTTAAGCTAGGTTTCGGCTAGTTCATGATGTAGTAGCTTGGATGTGTTGTTGTTCTTGTCGTTTTTGGTGTTGGTTTTAATTGAAAGGAAGTATATAGGTGCTGCCCAATTTCTGGAATTTGTAGGTGTGTTGTTGTTGATTGTTGGACTATTTGGGAGGCATTAATATGATTATTGTTGATGTTGTTTAGGCTTTTTATGATTGTTGTAACTTGTGGGAAGTCATATGGAAGTGCTGCCCAAGAGTAACTAGCTTAAAAATGTGTTTTGAGTTCTTCCATGGTATTAACCATAGTTCTAATACCTTAATGTAAGTTGAAGTACTACAGGCAATGTATATTGAGTCGATATCAACAATGGTATGTTAAGGCCAATCCTTCCTTCTTTTGACATGGTCCAAGTAACGAAACATAAATGTAATGTTATTCCATACATGTTTCTACTAGTAGTTAAGGATGCCTACATTATTCATACCTATAAAATGTAATACAAAGCATGTCTAAGTTTGTTCCTAAGTCCCTATTGAGCCATACGATAAAGATGTTAACAATGTAATGTTATATGCATCTTCATTTACCACCGAGCTACGACCGGTTGGGCAGTTATGCATTTACCACCGAGCTACGACTGATTGATCAGTCATGCATTTACTATCGAGCTACGAATAGTTGGGTAGTAACGCATTTACCACTGAGCTACGCCCGATCGGGAAATCATGCATTTACCATCGCGCTACGATTAGTCGGGCAGTTACCACTTCTCAGTTGGGTAGTCATGTTAAAATATGGATAATAGTCCAAAAGACAGCTATTAAATATATAGGTAGAGGCATTAAATATATTGGTATAACTAGTATGCATACCATGGCCCTTAGTTGCACTTTAGAGGTTCAGGTTGATTCTTATACCTCTCTCATGAATGTTAAAATTTTGTTATGTTTCAGTTCTACCTTATATACTCGGTATGTTACTCATACTAATGTCCTTTTTGTTGTGGACGCTGCATTCATGCTTGAAGGTGTAGGTAATTAGTTTGACAAGCCCTCATAGTAGACGAGGTTAGCATTCTGTGAAGGATCGGTAAGGCTCCACTTTATTCCGAGTGCAGTCGAGTCTATAAGTCATCGTGTCAGAGTTTAGCTATATACTTATAAGTAGGTTGGGGCCCTGTCCCAACTATGTTTCGATGTCAAATATTCTTAGAGGCTTTGTAGACACAGGTTCATTATGTACAGTATGTCAGAGTCCTTGGCGGCCCATGTGTATTCATGTTTTGAGTACGATGGCTCGCTAATACAACGTTGACCACTTACAATTATACATTAGGATTTGTGGACATGTTTGCCCATGATAGTTACGTATAAAATGACTTCAACCAAGTCAGCCTATCTATGTTCTATTTTTCATCAAATGATCATGAGTTATAGAGTGTTTTGCTCGAGCCAGTACTGCACCGGGTACCAGCCATGCCTCCCCAGGTTTGGGGCGTGACATAGTGGTATTAGAGCAGGTCATATCCTAGGGAATCTAAAAATTTGTGTCTAGTAGTGTCTTACTTATGGGTGTGTTTCCCTCACACTTATAATTGAGATGCTACAGGGCATTTCGTAAGTGTTACCCTTCTTTCATTTCCAGATCGTGCCATAGACTTAAGTCCTAAGAAGTTAGTATGAAGCTACCGCCGGATTATGTACGCACCAGAGGTGCAAGTATTGTAGTAGAGTTTTAAGGTATAGATGTGATTTCCACCTATGTGGAAGGGAGGTTATGAAAGCGATAAAAGATACGATGCGAGATTTGAAGGTATGTAAGATAAAGGTTAAGAAGGTACGAGATACTCAAGTGAAGAAGGTCGTGAATAGTCCATACTTCAGATTGAGGTCTAGAAATGCTATTCATAGGTTATAAGTACCTTCATTTTATGTTTTGATGATCTAACAAACTTACTGTCAAGAACCATATAAAACCTGATACACATCCTCAAGAACTTAAAGATTAACAAGTCTCCAGTTGGGGACACACTGCAACTCTTCAGAGTCAAAGGAACAGCAGAGGGAACAGATAGCTACCAATTCCCAGGGTGACTGTACAAGTCAACTCTTCACAACTATAAAGTTGCTGTCTGCACACGCTATAGTGCAGAAATAGTGCAACAGTCAACTTTATGGGGGAATTCTCTTTATCTAACTTGCTTACATCATCCAAGTGACGTCACAAATGAGATATTAACATCAAGCAAAGGAAAAATAAATCACTTGCACATTCAAGAACTCATCAAGCATTCTCTCAAGTCGGTGTCAATCTTGCAAGTGATTTTCAAGGGCATCAACAACGAAGAGAAACATAACCAAGGACCAGTTCCATGTATTGAAGTTATTACATGTCCTTAGGTTTGTTGAGTCTTTGTTATTTGTTCGTCATTTGTAACTTCTACCCAGCTTACATAGAAGCATGTCTGTAGAAGATCTTTTGTAAATCATAAACCCATGTGATTGTGTCTTGGCTAGAGTTAGTCAAGTTGTATAATCTTTGTAATAGAGTTATTACATAGTGGCTTGTAATAGGGTGTTACAAGTTATTTAGGAATTAAGAGGTTAATTCCTAGGTTTAAAGTCTTTGTAATAGAGTTATTACAAAGTGGCTTGTAATAGAGTGTTACAAGTTAGTGAGGGAATAAGAGGTTAATTCCTAGGTTACAATAGGTTGTAATCTAAAGTTGCTCAGTAGTGAAGTTGAAATCCTACAAGGGTAGGTCGTGGTTTTTGATCCCGTGAGCTGGGAGTTTTCCACGTAAAACTCCATTGTGCCATTTACTTACTGCAGTGTGCGTGTGTTTTGTGGGAACTAATAGAGAACCCAGTTCTCTATATAGTTTGGTGGACCCTTAAATTCTATCAATTGGTATCAGAGCAGGTTCTTTCTAAAAGGTTAACACCTAGAAAGGATCTTCATCATGACTGATCCACAAAACTTAGAGGAAGGACAATCAACCTATAGACCCCAAGATTCAACGGCCAATACTATGGTTGGTGAAAAACAAGAATCCATGACTTCATTATGGCTGAAGACTCCGAGCTTTGGGACGTGATTTGTGATGGTCCCTTTGTTCCTATGAAGGTTGTTGGAGAGGGAACACAGACTGTTCCAAAGACAAGAAAAGAATACAATGGTTCTGACCAAAAAGCTGTTGAGAAGAACTTCAAGGCGAAGAAGATTCTTGTGTGTGGTATTGGACCAGACGAGTATAATCGTATCTCGGCATGTGAATCTGCCAAGGAAATCTGGGAAGCTCTTCAAACGGCTCACAAAGGGACTACTCAGGTAAAGCAGTCCAAAATAGATATGCTGACAACTGAGTATGAACTCTTTAAAATGAAAGAGGATGAGTCCATTCAAGAGATGCATACCCGCTTCACCTCTATAATCAATGAGCTTCATTCACTTGGTGAAATCATTCCAACCAACAAGCTGGTCCGGAAGATACTCAGTGTTCTACCAGGTTCTTGGGAGAGCAAGGTGAATGCTATCATTGAAGCAAAGGTTCTGTAGAAGCTGACCATTGATGAACTCATTGGAAATCTCAAAATTTATGAGATGAAGAGAAATAAGGTCTTGAAAGAAGAGGACCCAAGAAGTAGAAGAACCTGGTTCTCAAAGCTGCCAACAAAGACTCAAGTAGTGATGAATCCAACATGGAGTATCTCACTCAAAGATTCCAAAAGATGATTCGAAAAAATAGTAGGATTCCAAAGAAATGAAGTTCCAGTAGGGATTTCAAAGGAATTGATTGTTGTCATAAGTGTGGAAAGCCTGGAGACTTCTTTAAAGACTGTCCTCTTCATAAGAAGGATCATTACAAAGCCAACACTGAAAAGGCGAATGAGAGGAACCAGGTTCCTGACAAAAGATTCAAAAGACAAGACGTTGCCAACAATGTTGTGAAACAGGCTCTTGCAGCATGGGGAAACTCTTCCAGCGAATCCGAAGAAGATGATGGGAAAGGTGACATCTCATGGTAGTGGAAAGTGAAGCAGCTGATTATGACTCTATTTTTGCCTTGATGGCGCAGTCTGATGATGATGGAGATGGCAACGATGATGATGAGGTAAACCTTCTGGATGTTCAAAGAAATTTGAAATCATATTCTCTAAAGAAGCTTATATCCTTGGCTAATGTTTTAATTGATGCATATCACAATCTCATCAATGATAAAAATGCGCTAACCATGGAACTAGGAGAAATAGAACACGAGAGAGATAATCTAGTGGTGGTTATGGATGACCTAAAAGAGACCATTGAGAGTTTAGAAAGGGAAAATGATATCTTGACTGAGAGAACTGCAAGCATAGAGCATGAGAGAGATGGCCTATTGGTAGTAGTTATAGACCTAAAGGAAACAATTGAGGAACTAAGAAGGGAAAACAGGCTCGTGAACAGTCAAAAGGGAAAGGAAGTTGCAAGTGAGGCACACATTATGCTTGAAAATGTGCTAAAATCAGTAAAATCTAGTTTGTGTTCTAAGCTTGAGAAAAATAGACAACTTCAGGTAGAACTAGTAAGAGTGAAGAGTGATCTTGAAAAATCACTTAAGTGGACCTGGTCCTCTGATGCTATCACTGCCTTGTACACAAACAATGGGGGAAACAGGCAGGGTATCGGGTTCCAAAGGGAAAAGAATCCTCACAACCCTCATAGCAAGTATGTTACTGTACCTGACAATTGGTTTTGCACTCACTATGGCAACACTGGGCACTTTAAAGAAAATTGTAAGGCCAAAATGCAGTCTCAACAAAAAAACAAAGTTTTTGCTAAAAAAGTAACTGCTGCTAGGGAACCTGGTCCTTCACATAAAAAACATATAATGTCTGCTTGGACCAAAAGAGCCCTCATTCACCCCTTTCCTCATTACAAGGGACCCAAACTTGTTTGGGTTCCTAAGTCTAACCCTTGAATTCCATGTGCAGGGAACAATGAAAGGGAGCAGTCAACAAAGGTACATGGATAGCGGTTGCTCGAAGGACATGACTGGAAGTACAAATGATTTCCTTTCACTGAAGGTCCTATAGGGACAGAGTGTATGATTTGGAAATGGCAAGAAGGGATACATTCTGAGAGTTTGAAGGATCGGGAAGTCTCCTTCCTACTCTATTGAAAACGCGTACTACGTGAAGGGGTTGAAATATAACTTGCTGAGTATTTCCCAAATCTGTGACAAGGGTAACAAAGTCGAATTTGTATCTAAAATATGCACAGTCACAAATCTTGTGACTGGTGAAGTGATGTTAGTGGCCAAAAGATACAAAAACATCTATGTTACTAACTTTGAGTCCTTGAAAAATGGGGATCTTAGATGTCTGAGTGTTGTTAATGATAATGTTGAGCTATGGCGCAGAAGGCTGGGTCATGCAAGTTTCACACTGCTGAACAAATTGGTCAAGAAGGACCTGGTTCGTGGTCTGCGCAATTCAAGCTTCAAGGATCACAGGGTGTGTGATGCATGTGTAAAAGGAAAGCAAGTAAGATCCTCTTTCAAGCCCAAAAAGGAAGTTAGCATCTCAAGGCCACTTGATCTTCTCCATATGGATCTATGAGGACCTATGAGGGTGCCAAGTAGAGGAGGAAAGAGGTACACATTTTCGTCATTGTGGATGACTACTCCAGATTTACATGGACCTTATTCCTCAGAACTAAAGATGAGACTTCAGCCGACATAGAGGAACCTGGTCCTCAATCACAATATCTGAAGCAGAAAACAGAGTTGTGGATGTTGTACATGGAACTCTAGCTGCTGAGGAATTCAAACCAGATCAAAAACAAGAAACTCACTTGCCTTCATATCCTTTGTCTCTCAAATAGAGCCCAAGAATTCAAGGAAGCATTAAAAGATGCAGGCTGGATTACAACTATGCAAGAAGAGCTCCATCAATTTGAGAGGAAAAATGTGTGGAACCTGGTTCGATGACCTGCTGACAGAACTATTATAGGAACCAGGTGGGTATTCAGAAACAAACTTGATGAGTTTGGAAGCACATTTTAAAATTCGACAAGGCTTTGTATGGGTTAAAGCAGGCTCCCCGTGCTTGGTATGAAAGGTTGTCAAAATTCCTTCTAGAAAATGGCTTTACAAGAGGGAAATTGACAACACTCTTTTTCTGAAGAAACGAGGAAGGAACCTGCTCATTGTGCAGATCTATGTTGATGACATCATCTTTGGAGCAACAGTTGACTCTCTATGTGAAGAATTTGCAAAACTCATAGAAAGTGAGTTAGAAATGAGTGTGATGGGGGAACTGAATCTCTTCTTATATTTACAAGTGAAGCAAACTCCCAAGGGGACAATGATAAGTTAATAGGAATCTCATCTGAAAGTTGCCAAGAGAATCCTAAGATATCTCACAGGGATGCAGGACCTGGTTCGCTACTATCCCTCAGGAGATAACCTTGACTTAATAGAGTATGTTGATGATGACTATGCTGGGTATCTGGTGGATAGGAAAAGCACTTCTGGCATGGCACTTTTTCTGGGTTCATGTCTGATTTCATGGGGTACAAGAAAAATAAAACTCAGTGGCCCTCTCTACTGCAGAAGCTGAATATGTGGTTGCTGCATCTTGTTGTGCTCAACTGTTATGGATTAAACAGCAGCTAGAAGATTTTGGTATGTCTTTGAGTGTGTTCCCTTACTATGTGACAATACTACTGCATTCAACATGGCCAAGAATCCAATTCAACACAAGAGAACAAAGCATATTGATGTGCGACATCATTTTCTCAGAGATAATGTTGAGAAACGGCACATATGCATGAAGTTCTGCAACACAGAAGATCAAATTGCAGATATATTCACCAAAGCCATGAGCAAAGAGCATTTTGAAAAAAATCGCCTAGCACTGGGATTGATAAAAACCAACGGGGAACCTAGTCCCTCAATGATTGGTTATGAAAGAAATGTACAAGTAAAATTAGTTATAAAGTGTTTTCTGGCAAAGTCTAACTCATCTCTATACTATTACAGGTAGACACACATGACGAGTACAGAGCAAACAAGTAGCTAATGCATTGCACATTGGTCAAAGGATGAGGCTTACATTTGCAAAATCTGTTAGGGAACCTGGGTCCCTTGACACAGGTTAGTAGTTCCTTTGTACTCTCATGCATAATTTTTTAAACGGCTGAAACGGTGCCACATCATTAAATTGTCAGTTTCCCTCTTTCCCGCTTTTTGAACCCAAGCGTCTCATCTGAAGTGACTCGACTACCCAAAATTGATATACATTTCTAACCGGTTCCTCACCCCTATTAAATAACACCTCTCTTAGTCACTTTCATAACTGTTCACATCAAAGAATCCTAAATTCCTCTTTTCTTCTTCGAACCAAAAAAAAAACTCTCTTCCTCAACCCACTACACTCCACCATGTCTGAAAATCATTTACAAGAACAGGAAGCTAAAGAAAATATGTTGTCAATAGCTGCTGAGGGAACTATAATTGGAAGTTATGCGATTGTATCTGAGTCTCAGTGGCGAATAAAATGGTGCAGAGGTCGAGGCTAGGGAATTGGTGCCTGTCAAAAATTTGGCACAGTACTATCGGGGAACCAATTGAAGGACCTGATCCATCCGCCCAAGAGGAGCTCTATGCTTCCACTTGGGATAAAACCCCTGGTTCTCCACAAGAACACCAGGTCAGTACTGATCCTGCTCCCTCTCCTCATTTCTATGATGAGCCATTAACAAGTGTGGTTCCTGAGATGCGATCTTTGAATGAGGAGGAGAAAAAGGATAGTGAAGAAGAAGATTATGATAATGTGGTTCTGGCGAGCTTTGTTAGTGCTAGGAGTCTTGTGAAAAAGTGGATGAGGAGTCTGTTGAGAAGATCTCCCAAAAATCTATAGAGAAAGGTAAGAGTGTGAGAAAATCAATGAAAATGAAGGTTGATGCCAGTGAGGAACCCGGTCCTCTAAGAAGACCAAGATTTTTGATACCTAGGATGCCGACAAGGAAAAATTAAAATAAAAAAAAGGTGTTGTAGGTTCGTACATAAGGAATCTGAAGGCAAGGAATGCCATTCTCGAAGGTCAGGTTAGTCAGGTTCAGGAGGCACCAAGTTCCAGCAGCTCTCAAAGCACAGAGGTTACCCGTCTGACAAGAGGAAATGCCGACCTTAGGAAATAGGTTGAGGACCTGAAGGAGATACTGCTCAACGAGCATGTTTCAGCCAATGAATGAATGGACATCCTTCTTCAAACCCTTACCCCCTCATCTAGGCCTTTCCCTTCCAGTGCTCCCTAAATAGTGTCCCTTTCCCAAGTGTCAAGTTCTTAGTGTTTGTCCTCTGTTTTAGTTCTGATGATGTTTATGAATGGTACTTTTGTTTTTGATATTTTTATTTTGTGGATGTGTCTGGAAACAATGGAACTGCTCCCTACTTAATTATCCAAAATTGATGAAAGCTTCGTCCTTTTGTTGTGTATGCCTTGCTCTTATGTTCTGTTTTCAGTCATGTATGTGTGCACGCATGTGGCATGAGTTAACCAAGATGGACTTCTTTTTGCTTAATGCTTGTTAATGATATTTTTATGATGCCAAAAGGGGGAAAGATAATTGAGGGGGAACAAGATGGGGAACAGATTAACAAGATGAGGAACAAATTCAGGGGGAATACAGTTAACTCTGGTTCTTAGAGGGAACTTGAATTCTAAGTTTGTCATCTAAACTTCTTTTGCGTTGTTTGCTTGTTTGTGTATTTCATGATTCCAAAAGGGGGAGATAAATTGAGAATTAAGAAGAAGAAGTGCATTGATTAAGGGGGAAGGACAAACTCAAGGGGAACTTTGTGAGGTTCCTGGTACATTATCTGGTTTTTGTAGTTCTTTGTTGGATTATCAATTGTAAGTTTGTCATCATCAAAAAGGGGAAAATTGATAAGTTATAAGTACCTTCGTTTTATGTTTTGATGATCTAACAAACTTACTGTTAAGAACCAGACAAGAAACCTGATACACATCCTTAAGAACTTAAAGATCAACAAGTCTCCAGTTGGGGACACAGTTTAACTCTTCAGAGTTAAAGGAACAACAGAGGGAACAGATAGCTACCAGTTCCCTGGGTGACAGTACAAGTCAACTCTTCACAACTGGAAAGTTGATGCCTGCACACGCTACAATGCAGAAACAGTGCAGCAGTCAACTTTATGGGGAATGCTCTTTACCTAACTTGCTTACATCATCCAAGTGATGTCACAAATAAGATATTAACATCAAACAAAGGAAAAATAAATCACTTGCACATTCAAGAACTCATCGAGCATTCTCTCAAGTTGGTGTCAGTCTTGCAAGTGATTTCAAGGGCATCAAGAACGAAGAACAACATAACCAAGGACCAATTCCATGTATTGAAGTTATTACGTCCTTAGATTTGTTGAATCTTTGTTATTTGTTCTTCATTTGTAACTTCAGCTTACTTAGAAGCATGTCTGTAGAAGATCTTTTGTAAATCATAAACCCTTGTGTTTGTGTCTTGGCTAGAGTTAGTCAAGTTGTAAAGTCTTTGTAATAGAGTTATTACAAAGTGGCTTGTAATAGGGTGTTGCAAGTTAGTGAGGGATTAAGAGGTTAATTCCTAGGTTTAAAGTCTTTGTAATAGAGTTATTACAAAGTGGCTTGTAATATAGTGTTACAAGTTAGTGAGGGATTAAGAGGTTAATTCCTAGGTTACAATAGGTTGTAATCTAAAGTTGCTCAATAGTGAAGTTGAAATCCTACAAGGGTAGGTCGTGGTTTTTGATCTCGTGAGCTGGGAGTTTTCCACGTAAAACTCCATTGTGCCATTTACTTACTCAGTGTGTGTGTGTGTGTTCTGTGGGAACTAATAGATAACCCGGTTCTCTATATAGCTTGGTGGACCCTTAAATTCTATCAGTTGTGATTCAGTATCAAGAGATGATAGTGATGTCGTCAGTATCATATCTTCTACCCTATGGTTTCTAGGTACCGAGAGGTCTAGTTAAGAGAGTAAAGAAGAGATAAAGACGACGTGATGTTTTGCTTGAGGTTCCAGGATAGCATAAGGAAATCTATGGTGCTACCAAGTTAAAGGAAGGTTGCGAGTAGTATGAATAGATATGTATAGGTCGCAAGCTAAACTATGGTAGAGAGACAAGGTTTTAGGTAGATATGAGTAGGGATAAGAAAAGATGAGTGAGAAGGTGATGAGAATAGGTAAGGCCTCGGGACTAAGTGCATAAAAACGAGAGAGCTGATGGTATCCATAAGTTACAGAAAGCTCATTATAGCCCGAATGAACTCAGAGGAGTTTAAGACTAGGAGCATCTAGAAGATATGGAATGTTGTCCTGATAGTAGAATAAGAATGTAATCGTGAAAAATGATAAGAGGTTAACGTTTATGCCTTTGATTTCATAATGATTTAAGGAGAAAGGATTTTATGAATTGCATGGGATTAGATTAACCCCCCTCCCCCCATAAGATGAATCACGTTGAGATGCTATGAAAAACAGTTATTGAAGAATAGTATTGTCCCTAGGTGGATCAGGCAAATAACTTCAGATCTTCCCTCGATGAGACGTGAGCCCTAATGGCAATGTATTATGTAAGAGGTTCTAGTTAACAACGGTTGATTATAGATAAACATTAAGGTGAATCAACAATATATAGATAAAAGTTCCAAAGTATGAGTTGAGATTAGGCTGTCATTCTTAAGATGAACAGTAATAAGGAATCATTGAAAGGACTTAGATTTATACATATAAGATAAGCAGCGGGAGAGGAACCTGAAGCTGGGTAGCAAACCTCAGTATAGATTTATACATATAAGATAAGTGTTATGGTATAGTATAACCTGCCTAAATGCAGTAAATCCATAAGGATAGATAATCGAGTCTATGAAACAAATATAGCAATAGTTGTAAGTTCAACAAAGTACTGAGTGAAGAACTTCAGTACACCTAGAGATGCCTAGAGAGATAACTTGTCATAGTTTTGTATAGGCCCACGTACAAGGAAAAAGTCGTACATGCTACATTACAGAAGGTAGTAACAGTTACGATATTGGAAGAATTCCGACCACAGGTCGTGGTGTGAAAAAGAGGCCTAAAGGGGGGGGGGGGGGGGGNCCTTTGGATTTATTCACAGAACATTTTCATAGATGGAAAGTATAGTATTAAAGTATTCTTAAGAGCTGTAGGTTACGAGACTGATAAGCGCATCAATCAACATTCGAGGACGAATGTTCCAAAGGGGGAATGATGTTACACCCCATGTTTTCGTGCGTAACAGTACGTCGTAAGTATTGAATTAAGCTCGGAAATGAGACCATCTTGAAAAAACATAAAGTAAGTTATTCATATTACCTTAGAGGTTAAAAATATTTAATATCATCAACTACAAGTACCAAGAGGGTTGAAAGGTTTAGAAGCTAAACAAATCGAAGAAAATAAGCTTCGTCGAATGTCAGCAAGTTGGAAATGTTATAACCCGTAATTTTGCGGTGATACTGGGGTGATTAAAATGTTAAGAAGGTTATTTTATTAGGTATTTTAGTTATATGATAGTCGTGTGCTATATTTTGAAGTCAAGCGAGTAGTGAAACAAAATTCGATGAAAGTACGCAAGTTACGTTCATAAATTGTACTCTAATCTCATTGAGTTTTTCTACTAATATACTTAGAGTTAGGAGGTGATAGATCCACCAAACCGAAGACCCATGAGTCTAGTCTCCTACTAATTAAACCATTTGTCGATACAATATCAGAATTGAGAGATATTCACATTTTTCGTGAGACTGCACAAGCAACTCCCTTTGAGACCCACAAGGTCAGTTAAGATATATCTTACTATATAAAGTTGTGGCCTTCGTATTCAAGATTAATTGTCGACCCAAATCAGACCTAAAACTCTCTCTAAACCTCCTAAACATATATTTAGGTTTTGGAATCCAAATCAAAGGTGGAGAAGGTGAAACAAGTGGATTCAAGCATTAGGAATCCGAGCTAGTCGATTGTTTGCCTCTTTCTCTCTTCGTGGTAGATTGAGGAAGTAATAGCAACAAAGTAGACTTTGAAAAATGGTGATGTGTGTTATATAAGGTGTTTTCTTCACCCCTCTCCTTGGATTGAATCGTTTTGAGGCCATAACAAGCCTAGATGTTGAAGGAAAACATGTTAAACCTAAAGATAGAAGTATATTTGAGGTGTTGTGCTTATGAGACTATTTTGGAAGGTTTTTAAGCTAGGTTTCAGCTGGTTTTTGATGTTTATCTTGGATGTGTTGTATTTGATGTTGTTCTTATCATTTTTGGTATTGGTTTGAATTGAAAGGAAGTGATATAGGTGCTGCCCGATTTTCTGAAAATCATAGGTCTGTTGTTGTTGATTGTTGGACTATTTGGGAGGCATTAATATGATTATTGTTGATGTTGTTTAGGATTTTTATGATTGTTGTAACATGTGGGAAGTCATACAAATATACGGGGAGTGCTTCCCAATTATGCGTAAGAGAGTTACTAGCTTAGAAATGTGTTTTGAGTTTTTCCATGGTATTAACCATAGTTCTAATACCTTAATGTAAGTTGAAGTACTATGGGCTATGTATATTGAGTCGATATAAACAATGGTATGTTAAGGCCAATCCTTCCTTCTTTTGTCATGTTCCAAGTATGAAACATAAATGTAATGTTATTCCATACATGGTTCTATTCTTAGTAGTTAAGGATGCCTACATTATTCATACCTGTAAAATGTAATACAAAGCATGTCTAAGTATGTTCCTAAGCCTTATTGAGCCGTAGGATAAAGATGTTAATGTTCATAATGTAATGTTATATGCATCTTCATTTACTACCGAGCTACGGTCGGTTGGGCAGTTACGCATTTACCACCGAGCTAAGGCCGATTGAGCAGTCATGCATTTACTATCGAGCTACGAACAGTCGGGTAGTAACTCATTTACCACTGAGATAAGACCGGTCGGACAATCATGCCTTTAGCACCGCGCTACGGTTAGTCGGGCAGTTACCACTTCTCAGTTGGGAAGTCATGTTAAAATATGGATAATAGTCCAAAACACATGCATTAAATATATAGGTATAATTAGTATTCATACCATGGCCCTCAGTTGTACTTCAGGGGTTCAAGTTGATTCTTATATCTCCCTCATTAATGTTGACTTATTGTTATGTTTCAGTTATACCTTACATGCTCGGTACATTTTTCCTGCTAATATTTTTTTTGTTGTGGACGCTGCATGCATGCCTTCAGGTGTAGGTAATCAGTTTAACGAGCCCTCATAGTGGACGAGGTTAGCATTCGCGAAGGACCGGTACGTTGGGGCCTTGTCCTAACCATGTTTCGATGTCAAATACTCTTAGAGGCTTTGTAGAAACAGGTTCATTATGTACAGTATGTCAGAGGCCTTGACGGTGTGCATGTATTTATGTTTTGAGTACGATGGCTCGATGATATAGCATTTGCACACTTACAGTTATATATTACAAGTTGTGGCCATGTAGTCCCATATGATAGCTATAGAAAGAATGAGTTCAACCAAGACGGCATGTGTATATTCTAGTTTTCATCGAATGATCATGAGTTTTAGAGTAGTTCATTCAGGCCAGTATGACGCCGGGTGCCAACCACGTCTGCCCATGTTTGGGGCATGACAATAGGTGTAAAGCCCCATAAAAGTTCTCCAAGGATTTAAGGTTTTATGGTGCCAAGGTAAGCTAATATATTTTGTGGGTTGTAGAATGCATTGTGGAGTTGGTAGAGAAATTTGCAGAAAATGGTATTTCTGCTATTCATTTCGCCACCGCGGATCATTTTGGCTGATCGTAGAACAATCACGGATGGGATCAAAAGCAACTTATTATTAAGAGTCATTTCGGGGACCGCATATACGTCCCATATTCAACATGGAAATTTTTGGAAGTGGATTTTTTGGTCCAGTATGCAGCGGTAGAATCATTTCGCGGACCACTGATCTGTCGTGGATCTGACCAGACCCAACCCAGAATTGGAGACCATTTTTAGTCTATTCGTAGACTGCACAACCTTTCTACGATGCATACCGCTATCGTGGATTTGACCCAAAGGGTCATTTTTGGGAATTTTCTATCCCGACTCTATTTTAATTAAAAGGCTTAAGGTCTTTACTGATAGTATTAGACCATTTTGAAGAGAGGGGAGAAGCTTACACAGAGAGGAAGAAGTTCCAAGCCTATTACTCTTCAAGCTCATCTCTTGAAGATTCAAGGAGGCTACTCACAAGGTCTTCCACCAAAGAGGTACGACTTTATCCTTAGGACACATGAAATATTCCATAATAAATTCATGACTATGATTTTTATAATGGGGCTTATGGGATAGTGATTGGAATCCATAAGCCCTTACATTTCGAATATGAGAAGAATGTGGAGTGTGGTTCTTGAGTTGGAGGGTGGTGAATCACTGGGCATACATGTGCCAATGAAGGTGGTATGGAGGTTGTTGAGCTATTGTGGGTAAGTTGTTTGAAATTAGTTGTGGGGTGAAGGATTTTCATTGTAGAACCTTATAATCGATTTCCCATAGTTGATGTTTGATGAAATGCCTAAACCGGCTAAACCTATGAGCATCTTCCTAATTATTTTTCAATTTCACTATATCTATTGATTGAAGTTCCTAAGAGTAATGGGATGTTGTAGTAATCTTAAGGAAAGCTTAATCAAGGTATGTTGGCTAAACTCATTCCTTAGAAAATGGTTTCATGAATTCCTTGTGAACTCCAAGTATGGGGTGTCCAAGTTCTTTTTCTATGTTTTGTATTGCCTATAATGATTGATTCATCCAAATGTTTATGTACTCAAGTCATTTCCCAATTTCCTTTATTTCATGCTCTCCTTTTGGAAGATATTCCAAGAATAAATGAAGAACTGAATGATTATGAATTTAACTCATGTTTCGATTGCAAATCATTATGCTTTCCTTTTTGTAAGAAATTCAACGTGTTTAAGGCTCTTACTATTCATGTATTTAAAGCTATGATTTCCAAAATTTTCTGCATATCGATGTTATTTCTAATTTCTCAAAATATTAAAAAATTTATATTTTATTGCAATCGGTTAAATATTATCATTTTTTTGTATTTTTCTAAATTTAAGATTTTCTATCAATTTATTGTCTTGTAAAAATAGTGATAGTATAAATTATTACAACACTATTATAGCAGTTAATATTTAAATAAATACTACACGATTTCCTAATTAAATAATTATTTTTTAATTTATAGCACAGTCTAGTAAATACATGAAACTCGCGGGTGGGATTGACGGGAGAGATCACTATTGCAGAAGGAGGTAGAATCTTGTTGCTTGTGCAGGAGTAACTAGAGAATTGAAAATTACAATAAAGTTGTCAACTAAGAAAGACCGGAAGCCCATGCGAGCTGGGCTGATATTAACCAAAAATATACCCTTCTCGAAAGGGCCTGAAATCAAAGACCCAGTCAGGGATAGAGTTGAGATTAACATTAAAATTGAAAAACTGTGTAGGAGTACTCATGAACCCCCCCCAAAAGGTGATAGAGAGCGCGGAACGGGCTTTCCAGGCATAAAACAATCCCTACCTATACATTCCATGGCAACGGACAGAAGGGAGTTTTGTCGTTGTTCTTAATCCCAAGCACATTTCCGTTCCCAATAATCTCTATGAAAAGACTACCATGATTTCCGAACGAACCGAGGGAGAACCGAGACATGAAAAAACTTATCTATGATCTGCTTATTTCCGAGTACGTATCATCCGTTGCCTTATCCGCCGTCTCTGTGTCGTCTTGTGCAGCCTTTATTTGTCTTTTGTTCTTTGGCCTTTACGTTCTCCCCTCCCCCCTCTTTCTTAGAATTCAACATTTATGATATATTTTGCATCTTGTTCGCCCACTCTTCATTTAAGATGATTCGAACCAGGGGAGGATCTTCCACCTTATTGGTCATAGCACCATATATCAGTGCCTTGGGGAAATACCTACCTTTAGGAGAAGGGCATCTTTGAGCGGGGGGCGGTTTAGTTTGAAGGCCCTCGCAGCAGGAAGAGGTAGTTGTCATTTGAAAGGAAAGGCGCTTTGTATAGAGTTCGAACCCGCTACTTCTGGCGTGACAGACCAACACTCTAACCGACTGAGCTATTTCCCCCTTTCGTCGCTACTTCCACTTTCGTCTTACTACAGAACCAATCTTCTCCCATTATCACAATTGTTGTCATAATTTCTTCCTTCACCATCAGATAACTCACCACTATGAACTCCCCTATATGAGAACTCGATAGAATTTATTTCAAAATACAGATCAAGTCCAGTCAAATCCAATGTCCCATCAACATATGATGTGAAGACACATTTAATGTGACAAGGCATGCTTATGTGACTTGATGTGATACGACTTTCTTTTATCCAACGGGTAAACTTTCTACCCAATGGGTAAATACCACTATTTTATCTTCTTTAATAAGATAAAGGTATAATAGCCTAAATGACACATATACTTGTGTCACTTTGCCGTGCCAGTCCCCAAACTTAAGAATATGCCAATTGAACACTTACACTCCTTCAACCTGTGTATAATAAACCCTTATCACAGGAGACTGTCAGTGCGTGTAATACAGTCTCCTCCACATTGGTTGCCACGTCAAAAATAACAATATATAGATGCCATGTCACATGGTAGATTAAAAATAATTAAAAAAAAAAATATCAAACATAAAAATGGATGTTTTTCCCGTTACCTCTTATCCTTAACCCATTGTCTTCTAATTTATGTTTTTATCTGAAACTTTGGCCGGAATTTTCTCCAACAGTGACTCTTATATTCTGTTGTACCTTGTCGATTGGGAGGTCAGTCATTTTACAACAAGTGGTGGAGAGACCAACATCGGCGAGAGTTAGGATTTTGGAACTGGAGGCGACAGAAGAGGCCCGGAAGTTCTTTAGGGTTTGGAGGATGACAGAATTGGGTTTAAGCTTGGATTTGAAAGGGAGGGCGTCGGAATCGGAGTCGGAGTCGTGAGCTGCTCGCCGACGTTTCTTCTTGTCCGCCTTGATGACAGAGATTACGACAGCGTTAGTATTCATCCATATATTTCAAAATAATAGAAGAAGCTAAGAAATAGACTAATTGAAGACCTTTAGGCATCCAAATTTCTCTAAGAGAATTGCGTCTTTTTCTGCTACTGAAAGTGGTATTAATTCCCACCACAATAAATGCTTTTTTCGATGTGGTGTGATTTGAAGCTCTGTTTTCCTTTGCAAATAGGGGAGGGGTGAGAGGAAGATGCTAACTGGAAAAAAGAGAAATGGGGTGGGGGGCTGGGAATTTTCTTTTTTGCTTTTTGTTTTTTGCTTTTTCTACATATTTTATTTTATTTTTTATTCTTATTTTAATTATTTCTTATTCAAAATGGCATATTCACGCTCGTTGTCCGCGTGAACTACACTCGTATTGTCCAGCTCAACCATTTTGTTGTCACATGTGCTTGGTCAACGGTTTTAAAATATAGATTTTAGTCAAGTTAAAATGTTTAGATGAAACTTTGTAGATTATAGGGATCGAAAGAACAAATCGAAACAAGTACAAGTGTTTAAGAGACTATTCTGCCTGAGATAAATAAATTACACCGATATATACATAAAGAATACATGATTTTTGCCCGTTTTAAAGAAAGTGGTTTTATTCTAGACTACGTGTCTTAGTTTTTATATTTTCTTTAATTTTCATCTACCACACATTCTTTTACATGTGCCCATTGTATTACCCACCTACATTTACACACTACCCCTTATTAGATATTTTAAAGGGGTCAAGAAACCCCAAACCATTCTAACCCATCTCTCCTCTCTCTATTACATCTGATCTCCTCCCCCTTTGTGTTCATCACTGTCGCTAATCACTAGAGCTCTGTCGAGACACCGACTAGTGGCCAAAACACGGCCATGTCCTTCATGGCCTCCCTCTCCGGCAACCAGGGCCACTCCAACGGCCAGCCCTGTCGCCTACTGCACTCTCCCTTCTCCATATGTTTCTTCGTTTGTTGAACTCGCCGCCTGCCGAATTTGACCACAGGCGACGGCAGGCGATGTCATTGCTGCCTCACTTCCCCTCATCTCCTTTTCTCATTTTTGGTACTTTGCTAGAGCAATCAGATCTGGACATATCTTTTAATTTCTGGTGAATTATGGCCGGACGAATCAGTTCTGGCCAGGGGAAATGATCTTTTCCGTTGAGTGTTTATAACCTACGGTTTATTCTGTTTTTGTGCTCGATTTCTGCCGACCTCTGTTAAAATCGACACCATTTTTATTTGCTTTTGATACTTATTTGTTTGTTTCTTGTTGTTGTGCTGGCCATATAATTAAACACTGTCGACCATTATATATCCTTATTCTAGATCTGGCGGGAACTGCTAGAGGCCAGCGACTTTGAATATGGCCGGATTTTGGTCGAAAACATTTTCTAGCGACCCATTTTCTAACTCATCAGTTGAGTTCTTGTGACAATGGTTAATGACTGTTCTTCGGCTGGCCTGAATTTTCCTTCACTTTCTAATAATTTTGATGTGATTTAGGCTTTTGGTTTTGTTTCGATCCTTGTTACTGGATGATTCGAATCTTGCCATTGTTTTGGTTTTTGATTGGATTCACTAAGGCCATCCCAAACCCGCCCCCATTTCTCCATAATGGGGAAATTTGGGGTAATTTGGCTCCCAACCCACCCCTATTTTTGCCCCCATAATGGGGATGAATAGTGTTCCCTCAAATATGAGGCTACACTATTCATCTCTCCATTACTATTAACCTGTATTTTATTATTTTATTATTTAACTATTTTAATTTATCTCTTTATATATATCTAATTATGTTTATGTAATATCTTTATAATATTAATTTACATATTAAGTTTGGCGTATAATTTTGATAAATTAATTTTCGTGCATTTATTGTTTTTATGTAAAATTATAAGTTATAATTGTACAAAAAATATATAATCTTCTCAATAAATAAATGATGCAAATATGAAATATTAGATGTTGCTAAAATTGAAAATACATTAAATAAATATACATTAAAAATGGAAATACATGAAAATCGAAAATAAATTAAATTAAAATACATAAAAATTTAAACTACGATAAATAGTATAATAACTTAGTAGGGAGGTACGTCGTTTCCAGGTAAATCAAAATCGTTGTTGTATTAAGTGAATGGCGTCGAGGATTGTTGTAAGTGTTGATATTGTTGACATTTTTTATAAATTGTTCTTGTCGCATAAATTCACGACAAGTCGGATCGGATATAGAATCCACATTCATCGTTAAAACTTTATTTTCTTCTTTCATTTCTTTTAATCTTAGTCTTATTTTTTCAATAGTCATAACTTCTTTTTTTGCTTCGGTTGCATTATTCATCGCCTCTATCATCCGATTATTTTTTGATTGAATTATTAGTTAATCTATAATAACTGTGTACAAATTATATTATTTAAAATTTTATGAACTTATTTTAATGGAAATTATAAATTAATGAAAATAAAAGATGAAATTTGTTTAATAGAATTTAAAAAATAAAAATTGAAATGAAAGATAATAATATAATATAGAAGAGAGAGAAGAATATAAAAAAGAATATTCTTTTTTTGAGGAAAAAATGGGAGAATGGTTAGAGTAAGTTGTTCTCAAAATGGGAAAATCTTTATTATGGGAACAAAAATTGGGGTTAGGATTGGAGATGGCCTAACTTGAACAGAAAATTACGATGGACCTGGCTAATGAAAATAATCTCCACATTATTGAGGCCATATCTCTCTGATACGACCCTCCGAACCGAGCCTTAAATAAACGAAGCGATGGCGATAACTTATCAAAAGAAGAAAATGACAAGAATGCCACGAACTAATAACCTTTGGACGACGACATGTTTGGCCACCGTTAGTTGCAACCAAAGCGGTTCCCGTCCTCATATCTAGACGAAAAATCGAATATACAATCCGAGCCTCCCATAAATAGTAAATATTTTCACAAGCCCTTTTTCCAAAAAGATATTTTTAGACTATTATCAAAAAACCTTTCAAAAAAAGTTTCAAAGAAATAATAATCTTTCAAAAAATATTATCCATTATTCGACATTCATATTTGATATTATATTTAGTAACATACTTTATTCTATCTTTGTGAGGTAATTGAAGAATAAACTTGGAGATGAAAAAGACAAATCCCGTCAAACTTTTTGCTTTCCATTTCCTATTCTAGGATGTACTCAAATCGCAAGTATAGTAAAATATTAGTTAGCCTATCGTATTTGTTTATTTTTGATATTTTCTATACCTAGAATATCATGTTTTGGTAAATCTAATCACCTAAACTTTAGCACTTAAACCTTATACTTGCTCTCATAATTAGTTTGATTAACTCTATTCGTAGATATCTAATTAATTTTAAGTTAATTAATTTTAAGTTAATTAGCTTAACTTGAGTAGGCGAGAATCTGTGAATAATTATCAATTGGTTTTACGTCTTTTTTGCGGAACTTGTCAATTTGTGAGTGACTTTTCTATTAATTTAGCTAACAACATAAAATCTTAGGCGGCTTTCTTCTAGGCATTTGTTCCGTCAATTCTAATTTCTAGGAGTTCCATTTGATAATATATCTATCCTTTACGTGTCAATATGACTTTCATATAAACATTCTTATTTTTGTTGATATATTCAATCTTCCTATATATATATATATATATATATATATATATATA
>ML311335.1:26458-80762 GCA_005239505.1 Nicotiana paniculata
ACACATCACTTCACACTGTGTATCATATTATCCTCGATATCTTTCTTACACTTTCACACCTAATTTAGGCACATGTTCAATGATTTTACTTGCCGCAGATATCATAATGATAAATCTTTTTTTAATAAAGTATATACTCCTAAAATATCTTCATTTAGTTTATTAGTGTATAGTAATTATTTTAAATTGTCGTTTACTTTATCTCCATGTTGTCTTCCTAGTGTCACTTGATCAGAATTCTTAAAAAAAATCGATTCGAAGATTGATACCTTCGACCAAATACATGTTCTTGTGATCTCGTTCATAATATTCTTCCCTGTGTTTTATTTATTAATTCAAATTTGAAAAAATATCTTTACACATTATTCGTTTTCCTTATTTACTTTAACTCATTCTTTTTTCCCAAACAAATTAAGTTCTCTCATAAGTTGATTCTTTACAGCTTTCCCACTAATTTTAAAATATAGTATACACAAAAATATTTATATCTTTAATTAGTTGCTTGTCACATAGTTGATCACTCCTTCGTTCATATTTTTTAAAGACAGTGAAGGATAACTAATCATTCTTTATTTAATCCCTCTTCTTTTTTTTATGAGTCCATCGTAACCACATTTTGTGGATCTCGGGGATGCCTAACAACTTCCTCTTGAAATAACTTGAACATTTACCTAAAATCTCAACGGTTTCACAAACTACAATTAAAGTGTACATTATACAGTGTAGTATAGATGTCCTAGTATACCTTAAATACTAGGTGGCGACTCTAAAACTCTAAATAATATTGTAGAGTGCTATAACTTGTATATTACTTTGACTTATGCAAAATAGGGTGCAACAAGTAGTTGGAATTTGTGACATTGGTCGTGTTACATGAAGTGGGCTCAGGTTGACTTTTTGGTTGACCGTGTGCAATTTGATAAAGATTGGAGCTTTATTATTTGGACTCGGTTTCTGTTGCGGCCAAACGCACACGCAAGTATACGCGGTCGTTAAGTAATAAAGTGACTAAAAGTCGGATGTCGAACCCATGAGGACTTGTGATTAACTATTAATTAAATTAGACTATCCTAATTATCTAAACAAGGATTAAACCTAAAAGTAGTGATGCTTAAAGTAATTAAACTAAAAAGAAAATAACTAATGAACTTTAAACAGAGGGAGGACAAATTTTTATATTATCAATATGATGAAAACGATCTAGGGTCATGGGCTATCTAACATTCCTATTGTATTCAATTGAATTGATTAACTAATTTATCTAGTTTATTGGTTAATAGGGTTAATATTGCTCATAAGAATCTGTCGAGTTCTTACTCGCCTATTCAAACTAGCCTAATGCCTATATGTTTATGGAATTAGAACTAACAAGAACGCATTTATAATTCATGTAAATCAACCAAGCAAGGCAATTAGGTATATATATATCCTAACTGCAAATACATTCCCCGATGCCCAGGTTCAAGAACTTACTCTACTCAATCTTATATGCAATCTAGAATTCCCACTTTCGAGTTCAACTCTAGATTCGTATATAGTATTTAATTGGTGATCAAGCAATCAAATAATTAAGCGCAAGATTGAATAAATAAACCAATACGATAAATCAAGAAATCAAAATCAATATTCGAATAAAAATAGTCATGAAAGAACCACAACCTGAGAACGTGAAGTTTAGCTCCAAATAGACATTGTAGCAAAACAACAAATCATACAAAGAAACATAAGAATTACTAAGTTTGGTGGAAGAAAATATGAATTTTTGGCCTCCACGGCGGCTCTGTGCTTGTGTTTTCCTCTCAAAAACGTCCTTCCCCTCTCAAAATAAGTTTAGGTTGGCTTTCTTATGAGTTCGGAGCGTCCAGGGGTCAAAATAACCGAGTCCTAGTTGAAAAAGACAACTTTCCCGTCTTGAGCGTCCAGGGCAGCGTAGGGCGCTGGCCTTGGCGCTCAAATAGTTTAGCTGCTGTAAATTGCGCCACAGCCAACACGACCCTCAAATTTTACTTTTTGCCTTTTTTATCCCGATTTTGCTCCAATTCGCGCCCTTTCGTCCCAAATTGCATCTGAATGATCCCTACACATAGAAACACCAAAATTTAGCACAAATAATCATATTAAACATCTCAAATCATCGAGACATGAGCAAAATGTGTGGCGATATATATATCAAAATATACATACATTAAGCCAATTATCAGTTTATATAGTTGTGTTTGATGTTCTTGAGATATTTTTGACTGGATTCGAGCTGTTTGGAGGTTGATTCGTATGGGGACTTTTTTGAAGTATTGATTCATGCTCTTTGAGGTAAGTAACTTGTCTAAACTTGGTTACACCATGTTATTTCATGATCCAGATAGACCTTAGGCTATTAAGTGCCTTGTTTTGCTAGCATGCCCCTTTATTTTCCTGTTTTCTTCACTTGTATGACTACGTGAGCTAATACTCATGTTATAAATCATGTCTAGGCTATGTGCTTATCTGTTTGATACATGATAGGGATATTCATGTTATATTGAGATGTTTGCCTCAATTATAGTCATATTATCAATCATGATGTTACATTCACGCATTATATCTCTGTCTGCGCATTCTTTATATATTATCTTGCATATTGTTGATGCCCTTAGATGCATGCCTCGATTTGAGCTGAGTACTGTGAGATGTGAATATTTGAGACTTGAGTGGCTGATGACTGATCTTGGGCCATATACCCGATTTGATATTGATAGTGAGTTGATGCGTTCGCCAGGCCCCATATTAGGCTAAGTGGTATTATTTATGAGGTGATGCATACGCCATGCCCCATATTGGGCTAAGTGATATTGATCATTAATATATATTAGATTAGTGCTTTGAATAGTATCCGCCCCTCCGGAAACAAGTAACCTGTGGATGCAGGCACACAAGTCAGATATGTGCTTGGTAAGGGATTTGTGTCAGGCACCCGGATAGCGCTGAGTGTTGTTGTGTGTGATGATTGAAGAAAAATTATGTCAGACACTATATATGTGATTCTGACATGTGTCACATATAGAGATTACTTGATGATTCAACTGCGAAATTGTTGATTCTGGCATATAGACTTGTGGTGCGGGTATGGGGTTGTGTTTCTTCCCTATGCTTATTAGTACTTAATACCTCGATTTTATGTGTTGAACTGGAAATCAAAAAAAGAAATGGATAAAATCATGTTAAGGTTATTTCTGTGGAAGTTTATGCTTTAACACAATTCATGAAAAACATGCTTATTTCCTTTCTTATTGTGAAAAGGTTGAATTTAATATTACTTGAGCTACTTTTTGTTTTGTCATTATTATACTATATCGTTGTTATTGGCTGTTGAAAATGAATATTAGACCTTTCCAAATCGTCACTGCTTTCAGTTTTGAGGTTCGGTTTATTAATTATTGAGTACATGGTGTAACAACCCGACCGGTCGTTTTATGTGTTTGCGCCCCTTTTCCCCTTTTGATGCTTCACACATGTGTACCTTTGGATTCATGACTTATGGGGTTAATTTTTTTCGTTCTACGAAGCTTTTGGGTTGATTTGGACCTGTTGATTCTTGGCTTAGAAGCCTAAGTTGATTATGTTGGCTAATGTTTAAATTTTCTGAAAACGTCCTTGGAACGGTATTTTGATGGTTCCAATAGGTTCGTATCGTAATTTTAGACTTAGGCGTGTGACCGACCGGTCGTGTTGTTTTGTTTAACGTTGGCAATTTGAAGTTTAGAAGAATTCTCAAGTTTGACCAAAGGTTGAATTTTGTCTCTCGGGTTCAAAATTTGGTTTTGGGACTTGAAATAGGTCTGTTGTCCTATTTAGAACATGTATGCAAAATTTGTTATCGATAGGAGCTGGTTTGATAAGATTCAGACGCTTGGTTGCAATTCTAGAGGTTCTTGAACTTTACTTTGAAATTCATACATTTTGGTGTCTGATTTGTAGTTCTAGATGTTATTTTTGTGTTTTGATCACGTGAATGAATTTGTATTGTGTTTTTAGATTTGTGTGGTTGTTTAGTTTGGAGACCCTAGGGTTCAGATGAGTTTTAGACGCGTTCAACATGGTTTTGACTAAAATAGAATTTTCTGGTGTGTTGGTGCTCTGATGTCGTAATTGCAAACATGACAGGGGAGGCTCAGGTATCGCGATTGCAATACCTTGTTCGCAATTGCGATGTATAGGCTTCGGTAGGACAGTTCGAATTTGTGATGTTTTTCTCGCATTTGCGAGGAGAATAAACTTCGCAATTTAGAAAGTATGTGTAGCAATTGCAACATCTCCTTGTTTGGTCAGTAGCTGCAATTGCGAGCTTTTCTTCGCGATTGCGAGGGTTCGCAATATCTGCAACTGAACAAAAGGCTAGAAAGTCGGGATTTCATATCATTTTATCATATTTTAGAACCTTAGGCTTGGTAGGAGACGATTTAGAGAGGGATTTTCATCTACAAACATTGGGTAAGCGATTCTAATCAATTTCCAACCATATTTCATGATTATATCTTAGATTTAACATCAAATTTATGAGAATCAAAGAGGAAATTTGTGGACTTTCGTCAAAGTTTTGAAAAATTAAGATTTGGATTTTGAGAGGATTTGAAAACAAAACACATATATAAACTCGTGGTGTTATGGGTAGTCGGAATCTACCCTTGAACCTGGGTTTTGACCTGGTTGGCCCGATGTTAACTTTTGTTGACTTTTTGGGAATTGTATAAAGATCAAAGTTTTATCTATTGTTACCGGTTTCCCTTGCATTGTTTGATGATAATAAGTCATTTTTGTTAGATTTGAGCCGTGCGGAGGCAAATTTTTAGGGGAAAAGCTATATTCGAGGGTTGATTTGGCCTAGTTGAGGTAAGTATCTTGCCTAACTTTGTGTGGGGGAACTACCCATTAGGATTTGGGCTGTTTGTGTTCATTGTATTATGTGGAGGGCGTGTACACAAGATGACGAGTGTGTACACAGGCTATATGTGGTATTTGAACAGTTTAGACTTTTAGACTTCTTCCATATATTTAATTAAAAATGTTATAACACGCTACATCTTTCATTGTTCAGTTTACTCTTACATACTCTAATTGACATTAGTAGTACTTGTTTCACCCTTTATTGTTGTAGTTGCTCTTATATGCTTTAGTTGAAGTTTCTATCTCCCTTATGTTTTGTTACCCCTTTAATTGTGAATTACTCCTACTTGAAGTTGTAATTTCGTGGAATATCTCTTGTTGAGTTATTGGTGTTGGAGTTGTAAAAGCCGATATCACATTTAGGTGAAGTTTTTAATTGTTATGGTGTATTTCCTTGTTGAGCATCCCCCTTTCATCTTGTTGTTATTGAGATAATTGTACACATTGCGATTGATCCATGGGCTAACTGTTGTGGAAATATTGGTATTATTGATTTTGGCAAGTTGTGGCATATGAACACTTGTGGTGCGAGTTGTTATTGTGTTGTGATATTAATATGCATGCGGTGGTATGAGGATAGGGGTTGATACGCATGCGGTGAGATAATGTGGAAATTTATATGTGTGTTGCTAGTTGGGAATTACTTGAAGCCAGCGGTGAGATAAGGGGGCTAAAACGCGTGTAGCTATTTCAGAAAAATGTTTTCGAAAATAAATGCAAGGCCCACACGGTGATATAAGAAAAAATTGTGATTGAAATGGTGAAATGTGAATATGAGGCAGTACCTCAGTTGTGATTCTTGTTGTACATTCCACGCTAAAAGAGGCTTGTTGGTTGAATTGTTCTTATTTTTTCCTTCATTGTCTCATTGTATTTGTCCGTGTTTGACTATTGGTTGTTTCATCATGTGTCCACTACTTGTTGCCTTTACGCTTAAATTTCCGTTTTTAGCTTATATTATTGAACTGTTTATCTATCATTTACTTTCACGCTTTCCATTATTAGATTATGTTATATCTTGTTAGGCTTTCTTATCCTAGTAGGTGTCTTGACCTGGCCTCGTTAGTACTCTACTGAGGTTAGGCTTGATACTTACTAGCTACCATTGTGGTGTACTCATACTATGATTCTGCACATTTTTCTGTAGATCTAGGTACATCTTCCTGTGTTGTACGCTATTGATTGACTAGCTATTTTCAGAGAATTCAAGGTACACCTACTCGACATTTGCAGGCCTCGAAATCACCTTCTGCTTTTTAGTTGTATTACTGTTTGTGTGTTGTTCCGAAAGAGCATTGTATTCGATACTATTAGTACATTCTAGTAGATCTTATGACTCGGTTCCACCAAGTTTTGGGGTGTTGTTGTCAGTTGTACTGTTGAGTTTTATGATGACAGTTTAATGGTTTAATTTGAGGTTTTATTATTAATTCTGTTGTTTCTTAATGTATGTTAGGCTTATCTAATCTTAGAGACGAGGTGTCATCATGACATCCTAAGGTGGGAAATTAGGTCGTGACAAGTTGGGATCAGAGCTTTAGTAGAGTCTTTCAGATCGGTATGTGACGTCTGTAGTTATTTTCGAGAGGCTACGGAACTATTAGGAAATTCCACTACTTTGATTCGTGATCATGTGAATTGGCCAACTTCGAAATATGAATATTTGTCTTCTATTCTCTCACAGATGGTGAGGACACGCACTGCAGGATCTGATGATCAGACACTCGCGCCCCCTACTAGAGCCGCATAAGGTCGGGGTCGGGGTCGGGTTAGAGGCCGAGAATGGGAACATGTTACAGCCAGAGAACCTGCCCGAGCACCGACTGAGGAGCCACTTGTAGCACTGGTTTAGGGACATGCACCCGAGGAGCCTATTTCTGCCCCTGGACTCCAGGAGACCCTAGCACAACTTCTAAGCATATTCACCACTCTAGGTCAGGGGGATTGATTCCCGTTGTACTAGCCACATGTCAGGCTAGGAAAGGAGCACAGATCCCGCAGACCGTACTCCAGAGCAGGGGGTCCACATTGATCAGGTCTCGGGTGTTATGCCAGCATAACCAGTTATTTAGGTTCAGCCTGAGGCCAGGACAATAACATCTGAGGAGGAGCAAAGAAGACTTGAGGGGTTCAATAAATATGATCCTCCTACTTTCAGTGGCGTAGCTACTGAGGATGTGCAGAATTTTCTAGAGAAGCGCCACCGAATTCTCCGCACAATGAGTATTGTGGAGGTTAGTGGAGTTGCTTTTAATACATTCCAACTATCAGGAGCAGCGTATCAGTGGTGGGAGGATTATGATGATAGACCAGCTGATGCAATCCCACTCACTTGAGCTCAATTTTCGGAGACATTTTTTAGAGAGTTTGTTCCTCGGACCCTTCGGGATGCATGGCGCATAGATTTTGAGCAGTTGTGTCAGGGTACTGTGATAGTGTCAAAGTATGCTATCAGATTTAGTGAGTCGTACCGACATGAAAATACCTTGGTTTCTATAGTTAGTGAGCAAGTATAAATATTTATCGAGGGGATCACCTATGGTATTATATTCAGCATGGCTCAAGAGTTGGAGACAGATACTCCGTATCAGCAGGTGGTAGAGATCGCACGGAGGTTGGAGGGCATGCAGAGCTGTGAGAGAGAGTCGGGGAGACCAAAAGGCCTCGAGATTTAGAGGATATAGTAGTGCCCGTGCTCCAGTTACAGCCCGTCATGGCAGAGGCTATGTGAGCCACCCAGTTCATTAAGCAATTCCAGCTACTAGTGGTACTCCTGCTATTCCGAGGTCCCAAGGTGACCATTTTGCTCAACCACTTTCTAGTGTACCTCTTGCATGGGGGTGCCTTCAGTGGTCAGTCTAGCACATGAGGCCAAGGTCAATTTCAGCAGCCATGCCCACCGAGAGCTTAGTTTGAGTGTGGTGATACTAGACATATGGTGAGGGACTGTCCCAGACTCAGGTGTGGTGTACCTCCACAGGCTACATAGTCTCCACGGATTTCATAGGGTCCACAAGGTTTGTAGGCCATAGTTGTTGCTCCAGTTGCCACTCCACCCCCACCAGCTATGGGTGGAAATCAGGCGGGTAAAGGCCACTCTAGAGGGGGAGGCCATGCTCGTTTCTATGCTTTTCCTTGTAGGACGAAGGTGGTTGCATCGGATACTGTCATCATAAGTATGGTTCCAGTTTGTCAGAGGGATGCATCAGTCTTATTTGATCCAGGATCTACTTATTCATATGTGTCATCTTACTTTGTTCAGTATCTAGATATATCTCATGATTCTTTGAGTTCTCATGTATAAGTGTCCATACATGTGGGAGATTCTATTATTGTGGACTCGTGTATCGGTCATGTTTAGTTTTTATTGGTGGTTTTGAGACCAGATTTAATCTATTGTTACTCAATATGGTAGACTTTGATGTGATCTTAGGCATGGAATGGTTGTCGCCCTATCATCTTATTCTGGATTGTCATGCCACGATTGTAACATTTGCTATTCCAGGTTCTCCACTGTTGGAGTGGATGGGTACATTGGATTATATTTCTAGCAGGGTTGTGTCCTTCTTTAAGGCACTAAAAATGGTAGAGAAGGGGTGTGAGTCATATCTAGCCTTTGTGAGGGATGTTAGTGCTAACACTCCTACCGTTGAGTCAGTTTCGGTGGTGAGAGATTTCTCTGATGTGTTTCTAGCAGACCTACCAGGCATGTCACCCCATAGAGATATCACTTTTGGTATTGACCTGGTGTTGGGAACTCAGTCCATTTCTATTCCACCATATTGTATTGCACCAATAGAGTTGAAGGATTTAAATGAACAACTGCAGGAGGTTCTTGATAAGGGTTTCATCCAGCCTAGTGTGTCACCTTGGGGTGCTCTGGTTCTATTTGTGACGAAGAAGAAGAATGGCTCCATGAGGATGTGTATTGATAGGCAGTTGAACAAGGTTACAATAAAGAATAGGTACCCATATCACGATAACTTATTTGATGAGCTTCAGGGTGCCAGAATGTTCTTGAAGATTGATTTGAGGTCAGGGTATCATCAGCTGAAGATTCAAGTTTCAGATATTTCAAAGACTGCATTTAGGGGTTGGTATGATCACTATAAGTTCCTTGTGATGTCATTTGGGATAACCAATGCCCCAGCAACATTCATGCACTTGATAAACAATGTATTCTAGTAATATCTTGACTCATTCATCATTGTGTTTATTTGACGACATCTTGGTATAATCTCGTAGCCGGGAGGATCATGAGCATCATTTGAGGATCGTTCTCCAGACCTTGAGGGAGAAGAAGTCATATGCAAAATTCTCCAAGTGCAAATTCTGGCTTGATTTAGTGGTGTTTTTGGGTCATGTGGTGTCTAGCGAGGGGATCAAGGTAGATCCGAAGAATATTAAGGCATTTCAGAGTAGGCCCAGATCGTCTTCAACTACTGAGATTCGGAGTTTCTTGGTTTGGATGGATATTATCGCCGTTTGATAGAGGTTTTCTCATCCATTGTTGCACCTTTGACTAGATTGACCCAGAAGGGTTCTCCTTTCAGATGGTCCGAGGAGTGTGAGGCGAGCTTTTAAAAGCTCAAGACTGCTTTGACTACAGCCCCAGTGTTGGTGTTGCCTATGGGTTTTGGGGTCTTACACTGTGTATTGTGACGCATTGCATATTGGGCTTGGTATGATGTTGATGCAAGACGGTATGGTGATTGCCTACGCATCTCGGCAGCAGAAGGTTAATGAGAAGAATTATCTGGTGCACGACTTAGGGTTAGCAACTTGATAAAAACACGATAGGAATTCGAGAACTACCAAAGATAAACAAGAAATATGTAGAAGCTACAAGAAAATAAAGAAACAAAAAAGAAGACAGAGATTATAGGTAGATTGAAATCAAGAAAGAGTTTTTTGAATTCAAGAAGTCTATTCTACTCTTCGAGGCTCGGAAGACAGATGTTGTTAAGCCAGTAGGACCAGATCAGGAACCAGTAGTGCCCATCGTTATTCCTGGCCTTCAAAAGGCCTTAGCCCATTTTTGACTGTGTGCACGAGTATGGCTCAGGTAGTCTTAGTTCCAGCTGCAGCAGCCACTTTGCAGGCTGGGGAAGGTGCCTAGACTCATGCTGCTTGTACTCTAGAGAAGCTAGCTCAGGGTCAACAGATACTAGGTGTATTGCCAGTTCAGTCGATTGCTGCCACTCGGGTCAAGGTTGGTCCCCGTATGAGTGATGAGGAGCAAAAGAGATTGGAGCGGTTTGGGAGGCTTAATCCTCCAAAGTTCAGTGGAGCAGAGTCGGAGGATCCTCAAACTTTTATAGATCGGTGTCAGCGGGTTCTTCGCACAACGTGTATTTTGGACAGCAGTGGAGTTTAATTTACTACTTTTCAACTGACATGGGCAGCTTACCAATGGTGGAAGGCTTATGAGTTGATCATGCCAGCCGACGTAGAGCTACTTACTTGGCATGAGTTCTCAGTTCTCCTCTTAGAGGAGTTTGTCCCGCAGACTCGCAGAGAGGAGTTGCGTAGGCAGTTTAAGAAGCTACACCAGGAGTGTATGACAGTGACTCAGTATGGGTTGAGGTTTGTAGAGTTGTCTTGTAACGCAGTATGATTGGTTCCCACTAAGAGGGAGAATATTAGGAGGTTCATTGATGGCCTCAACTATGGTTTATGCTTCATTATGGCTCGGGAGGTTGCGACAGATGCTAGTTCGACCAGGTGGTCGATATTGCCAGACACTTAGAACTAGTTCGCAGGTAGAAGCAATTGGAGCGGGAGGCCAAGAGGCCTCGTAGTTCAAGTGTTTCCAGTAGTGCCTCATCTGGTGGCTAGTCCTATTACACTAGAGGTCGTCCTTCGAGAATCGTTCAGGCAGCTCACTATATTCTTTGTGGTTCTTTAGTTAGCCACAATTCCTACAACACACGGCCTCCTCAGTTATCATTTAGTGTGTTACTGGCACAGAGTTCTTACCATGCTCTATATATTCAGGTTTCCACAAGCAGTTCTTAAGGCAATTAGGGTCATCAACCTTTCAGAAGTGTTTGTTATGAGTGTAAAGACATGAAAATCTCAAGAGGGATTGCCCCAGACTATTGAGTAGGGTTCCACAACAGAGCTCTCATCTTATGAATTTAGCACCAGCAACTACACCAGTATAGCCAACTCGGGTGGCTCAGTGAGCTCGAGGTCGCCCTGGAGGGGGAGGTCAATCAAGTGGTGGTCAGGCCCGTTGCTACGCATTTCCAAGTAGGCCAGAGGCAATTGCTTCTGATGGCGTGATCAGAGGTATTGTTTCAGTATGCCACAAGGACGCTTCGGTACTATTTGATCATGGTTCCACTTATTCATGTGTCATCATACTTTGCTTGTTATTTGGATATTCTCGTGATTCCTTAGTTATGCTTTTTCATGTATCTACAGCGGTGGGTAATTCTGTTGTTGTGGACCGTGTGTATTGATCATGTGTGGTGATTATTTGGGGATTAGAGATGAGAGTTGATCTTTTACTACGTAGAATGGTTGATTTTGACGTGATTTTAGGCAGGGATTGGTTGTCACCATGTCATGCTATTCTGGATTGTCACGCTAAGACCGGGGCATTGCTGATGTCGGGGTTCCCTAGATTTGAGTGGAGAGGTTCCCTGGATTATGTTCCCAGTAGAATGATTTCATATTTGAAGACTCGACAGATGGTTAAGAAGGGATGTCTGACCTATTTGGCCTTTGTGAGGGATATTAGTGTTGATACTCCTACTGATAGCGTCCTAGGAAGCTCAAATAACAAAGACACGGATGAAGCATTGGAATCTCAAAGAGGGCCTTTAACAAGGTCTCAAGCTAAAAAGTTGCACAACAAGGTCATTGGACTTCAAGAGCGAACAAAGAAGTTGTTAGTTGGGAGGAAGATCTCAAGGATAAAGGATATGAGTTATCTAGGTGTTATAATTATTTTATGGACCAAATTCATGTCCAATAAGAGGTGGATTAGATCCCAAGAAACATCCTCTAAAGAAGGTCCAAATCAGGCCATTGTTGGACCAATTTGGCATTAATGTCTCCGAACTTTCAGCCCATGAAGTCCTACATAAAGCCACGATTTTATATCATAAAAAGGACTTACTTGATGTCCAATAAGGGTACAATATTCGTTCTAGATGTTGAGTGCAAGCTGGTACCAAGTTGCTTGCAGATTTCCTTCGAGATTTCCAATAGTTTCAAGATTCTATCCAAGATTGGTTTGGGACTTATTTCCATATATTTTGGGACCATATTTATTGCTTTCCTAGATATTTAATGTTATTTTTTCCTTTTACTAAGATTTTTGGAATTACTTTCCAAGAATGACTTGGTTTTTGCTTCCTAATATTTTCCTTTTCCTAAGGTAGTTGGACTTGTTGTCCAAAGTAGTTTAGGACTTTATTTCCTTGTTATTTTAGGTACAATTTCGTGACCCCGTCTCCATATAAAGGGTGTCTACTTTATTTTTAGACTTAGATTATGATAGACAATATCAATAAAAATTGTGAGATTTTTTTTGCACTCTTGTGTGTGGCTACTCTTGGATTTATTCTTCAACCTTCAAGACTCAACTTAAGGTGTTAAGATTAAACCCTTTTCGAAATCTTAAATCACTTCTAGGTATTCAAGAAAGGTGATAAGTTTAGGCTTATTGTTGTTCGTGTTATTCTAAAGGGTCGGGTTTCACAATCTATTTCTTGTTTTTAAGTCTATACCAAAGGCGATTAGTTATTCGTTAGCTAATTGTTGTTGTTAGGATTTAACTTCAAGAATAGACTTCTTGAATTCAAGAAACTCTTTCTTGAATTCAATCTATCTTTAATTTTTGTCTTCTTTTTGTTTCTTTATTTTTCTTTTAGCTTTCACACGTTTCTTGATTTTCTTTAGTAGTTCTCGAACCCCTATCGTGTTGTTATCACCTACCATTCAGGATGTTCCGATAGTGAGTGACTTTCCAGATGTGTTTCCCGCAGACCTGTCGGGCATGCCACCCGACAAGGACATTGATTTTGGTATTGATCCGGTACCGGACACTCAGCCCATCTCTATTCCAACATATCACATGGCACCAGCGGAACTGAAAGAGTTAAAGAAATAGCTTCAAGAGTTGCTTGATAAGGGATTTATCAGGCCCAGCGTGTCGCCATGGGGTGTGGCAGTTCTACTTGTGAAGAAAAAAAATGGTACTATGCGATGTGCATTGACTAAGATAGTTGAACAAAGTTATCATTAAGAAAAAGTATCCTTTACCACGCATTGATGACTTATTTGACCATCTTCAAGGTGCGAGGGTATTTTCGAAGATTGATTTGAGGTAAGGATATTATCAGTTGAGGATTCGGGATTCCGATATTTTGAAGACGACGATCCGCAATGGTCACTATGAGTTTCTTGTGATGTCATTTGGGCTGATCAATACCCCAACAACCTTTACTAGGGTTGGCAAGTGGGTCGGTTACGACCGGACCGGCCTAGGACCGCGAGCCCACATGGGCTGTGGGCCTAAACGGTTCTAACCGGATAGGACCGTGACCGGGTGGGGGTGGGCCTGGGAGTGGGCCGGTCCCATGATTGAGGCCCGCGAGACCGGGACTGTTTGGGACTGGTATCGGTTGGGAAGTGGGCCGGTTCGACCGGTCCTAAACGGGCCCAACGGCTATTTTTAAAAAAATAATTCTGCCAAATATGGTCGTTTCTAGCCGTTATGGCATTTAAAAAGTGGCTGTTTTACCTGCCAAAATAGCCGTTGGCTATTTATAAAATAGCCATTTAACCCTCCAACTTTGTTTTAACCCCAAGCTTTTTATAATTATACTTTTTCCCTATTTTCAACTGTAAATACTCCCTCATTCTTTCATTTTTCTCACAAAATCATCAATCTCTCTCTAATTTTCTTCTATAATTACTTACTTTATTGTTGCAATTTGTGAAAAATTATGAAGTTGGTGAATTGAAGTATTCAAGTCTTCAACGATAATTAATTTTCAACAAGTTGTTCGTTAATTCGGTAAACTCGTTCCAACTCTTAAGTATTAATATTATTATTTTGTTTGTTTTACTTTATATAATTATAATTAAGATGGCTTATTCTTTAGAAAAAATATTTAGTAAAAGTAATAAGGAAATCCAAGATTGGTGAAGCTAGTGGCCAAGTTGTTCCTCCTCCATTTCCCCCGGTTCCCTGACCCAAACTTGTTACCCGTCCAACACCTGCTACTCTTGATAGCGATAATACTTTATTACAATTTACTGATAGTCAATTTTACCATGATATTGCACCAGGTGAACAACTAAACCATGAATATATGAATGCTCTTTATGGTAATCCAACTATTGATGAAAATGATGAGGAAAATGACGATGAAGAAATAGATTTTGATGAAACATAACCGGATGACGATACACTCACTAGTCCTGTTGTTGAAGAAGTTAACCCAACTAATAATAATCCAAATGATGCTCCGTCTGACCCTCCTGTCACTACCCCTATTTTTTCTAGACAACCTTCTAAATGGAGCGAAACATCTATTGTTTGGTAATTTTTTATTCAACTAAGAGAAAAAAATAAGGCTAAGTGTAAAACTTTTGGCAAAGAGTTAGCTTTTAAATATGTTGGAGATCAGGGGAGAACGGGAACTTTGTCTAGACACATATTTATACACCCTAAAGATAAAATCAAATATCTTTAAATGAAAGCCTTGGGCGAGGGGACAAGTGTACCTAGTCAGGCTGACCTTAGTACCGGGTCAAATCAATTTCAACCGAGAATTAACACTATCGGTGGTATTTTATATTATGATCCCAAAAGAGATTGTGAAGAATTGGCAAAAATGGTTACTGTTATATGCTTACCCTATAGTTTTCCTTCTAACCCTCACTCTGTGCATTATATTAGAAAAGTTTTTAACCTACTTATAAAGTATGTCCTCGCACAACTATAAAGAGCGATATTTATAAATATAAACATGAATATGAACAACATTTGCACTATTTATTTACTCATATGGATTGTCGTGTTGCTATTACTACTGATATTGGTAGAAGTGGTAATGGTTGTGATTATCTTACTGTTACTAGTCATAGGATTGATGAGGATTGAATAATGCAAAATCGCATTATTTCTTATAGAATAATTTTTACGTCACACAGGGCAGTTTATTTCTAACACGGTTACGGATATTTGTAGATATTTTTGCATTAGTGATAAATTAATGTCAGTTTTAATGGATAATGCTTCTAGTAGCACTAATGCTAAAATCTTTCTTACCACTACACTAATGCTTCAGTTAAGCAAGACTTCAACTCGGTGATTATAGAGCGTCTATGAGGGAGAGCTTGGAAAAATCAGTACTTTTCAAAGATTGGATCCGTTTGGAACGAAGAAATTTTGGACTTGCTGAATCACAACTAGAGGTAGACGAAGCTTACGAAGAAATGCTAGCTGAACTTGCGGAGGATGCTTCTTCGCCCGGAAGCGGTGATGACCAAGCTTCTTTTCCGCCACCACCAACGGATATTCCTCCGAACCTTGAAGGATTTATGAAATTTGTAACAGATACCATGTAAATTAATATGTAACTTGTATTTTGGTACAGCTTGATTAATTTATTTTTCTTCTCAATGGTGGTATTAGCACCTTGTTGTGCTCATTCCATGGGAGGAGGAAGACTAAGAAAGATATTTCCATGTTTTTGTTAATGCTATAATAATATTTTACAAAAAATTACCTTCGATAATTTTTTTTTAAAATAGGCCCACTTAGGACTATATAGGCCCGGGACCGGCCCACTTAGCCCGGGACCATTAGTTCATGGTCCCGGTCCCGGGTCGGTTCTTACTAAAAAGCCCATGAAGCCTGGGCCTACTTAGGACCGGCCCACGAAGCCCGTTTAGGCCCGGGCCTGGCCCAGATTACAGCCTTAGCCTTTATGCATTTGATGAATAGTGTATTTCAGCCATATCGTGATTTTTTTTATCATAGTATTTATTTATGATACATGGTGTACTCACGCAACCGAGCATGAGCAGCATCTGAGGATTGTAATCCAGACTTTGAGGGAGAAAAATCTATATGCTAAATTATCCAAGTGTGAGTTATGGCTCGATTCGGTGGTTTTCTTGGGCCACGTGGAGTCTAGTGAGGGTATAAAGCTAGATCTGAAGAAGATTGAGGCAGTTCAGAATTGGCCTAGACCGTCTTCAGCTACAGAGATTTAAAGTTTCATGGGTTTGGCAACTTATCGTCGATTTGTGGGGGATTTTGTTCCATTGTTGGACCTTTGACTAGATTGACTTAGAAGGGTGCCACATTCAGGCGGTCTGATGAGTGTGAGGAGAGATTTCAGAAGCTCGAGACTAGTTTGACCACAGCTTCAGTCCTAGTTTTGTCGTCAGCATCGGGTTCATATACAGTTAATTGTGATGCTTCCCGGATTGGCACCGGGGTGTGTCTTGATGTAAGAGGGTAGAGTGATCGTTTATGCTTCGCTTTAGGTGAAGCCTTATGAGAATAACTACCCCTTTCATTATTAGAGTTGGCTGCCATTGTTCACGCATTGAAAAATTGGAGGCACTATAACTACGGCATGTCTTGTGAGATATTCATGGATCATCAGAATCTACAACACTTGTTTAAGTAGAAGGATCTAAATTTGAGGCAGCGGAGGTGGTTAGAGCAGTTAAAAGACTATGATTTCACCATTTTGTATCATCTCGGGAAGGCCAATGTGGTGATCGATGCCTTGAACAGAAAGTCTAAGAGTATGGATATCTTTGCATATATTCCAGTTGGAGAGAGACCACTAGCATTGAATGTTCAAGCTCTATCCAATCAGTTCGTGAGGCTAGATTTTTCGGAGCCTATTCGGGTTCTCACTTGCGTGGTTCTCGATCTTCTTAATATGAGTGCATCAGAACGCGTCAGTATGACGACCCCCATTTTCTTGTTCTTAAGGACATGGTGCAGCACGGTGATGTCAAGGAGGTTTCTATCGGAGAATATGGGACGTCGCGGATGTAGAGTTGGATTTAGGAGGCCCACAATTCGCGATATTCAATTCATCTGAGTGCTGCTAAGATGTATAAGGATTTGAGGCAGCACTATTAGTGGAAAAGAATGAAGAAAGATATAGTGGAGTATGTGACTCGGGGCTTGAACTATCAACAAGTGAAGTACGAGCATCATAGGTCGGGTGGTTTGCTTCCGAGACTTGAGATTCCCGAGTAGAAGTGGGAGCGATTTACCATGGATTTCGTTGTTGGGCTCCCACAGACTTTGATGAAATTAGACGCAGTGTGGGTTATTGTGGATAGATTGACCAAGTCTGCCCACTTCATTCCGGTTGTGACTACCTACTCTTAAGAGCAACTAGTTCAGATCTATATCCGTCATATTGTTCGTCTTCATGGTGTGCCGGTGTCCATTATCTCTGATCGAGGCACGCAGTTCACATCGCATTTCTGGAGAGGTATGCAACCTGAGTTGGGTATACGGGTTGAGTTGAGTACAACATTCTACCCCCACACGGATGGGCACTCCGAGCGCACCATTCAAATCTTGGAGGATATTCTACGCGCCTATGTTATGGATTTTGGGGATTCATGGGATCAGTTCTTGCCGCTTGCACAGTTCGCCTACAACAATAGCTACCAATCGAGTATTCAAATGGCTCCTTATGAGGCCTTATATGGGAGGCATTGTCATTCTCCGGTTAGTTGGTTTAAGCCGGGAGAGGCTAGGTTGTTAGGCACTGATTTGGTTTGGGATGCCTTGGAGAAAGTCAAGTTGATTCAGGATCGCTTCGTACAGTGCAGTCTAGGCAGAAGAGTTATGCTAATCGGAGGGTTCATGATGTTGCATATATGGTGGGTGAGAAGGTGTTACTCAAACTCTCGCCCATGAAGGGTGTGATGAGGTTCGGGAAGAAGGGCAAGTCGATCCCTCAGTATATTGGTCTTTTTGAGGTGCTTGAGAGGATTGGATAGGTGGCCTACAGACTTTCCTTGCCACCTAGTCTATTGACACCCAATGTTTCATGTGTCTACGCTCTGATAGTATTATGGTGATCCGTCACACGTTTTGGATTTCAGCACGGCTTAGTTAGATGGGGATTTGACTTATGATGTATAGCCGGTGGCCATTTTTGATAGGCATATTCGAAAGTTGAGATCACAGAATATTGCATCAGTGAAATTTCAATTGAGAGAGAAACTGGTCGAGGAGGCTACTTGGGAGACTGGATAGGAGATGCAGAGCAGTTACCCATACCTATTTGAGACTCCAGATATGATTCTAGACTCGTTCGAGGATGAACGTTTATTTAAGAGGGGGAGAATGTAACGTCTCGACCGGTCATTTTGAGAATTGTAGCACCATTCCCCTATTTACTGCTTCTTCAATATTCATTTGTGGTTATGTGACTTGCCGGTGTGGTTGGTTTGGTTTAAGGGATGATTCAGACTGAATTGGGACACTTAGTCCCAAGAAGCTTAATATGGAAGAGTTTACCGAAGTTCAATTTTTGTGTAGATGACTCCGGAATAGATTTTTGTTGGTTCTGATAGATTTGTATGGTGATTTGGACTTAGACGTATGTTCGGATATGGATTCGTATGTCTGTAGTTTGGTTTGAATTTTTGGCAATAGTTGGAACGTTGAAGGTTTGGAAGATTGAGAGATTTGACCGAGAGTTCACTTTATTGATATCGGATTCGGATTTTGGTTCCGGGGGTTAGAGTAGGTGAGTTGTGTCATTTATGACTTGTGTGCGAAATTTTAGCTCATTCGGAAATGGCTTGATATAATTCGGCATTAGTTTTAGAAGTTGGAAGTTCATTAGTTCATTAGGCTTGATCGATGTGCGATTCGTGGTTTTGGTGTTGTTTGAAGTGATTTGAGGCTTCGAGCGAGTTCGTATTGTATTTTAAGACTAGTTGTATGTTTGGGCGGGGCCCCGAGGAACTCAGGTATGATTCGAATGAGTGGCGGAACATGTTTGCACTTAGGAGTTTGGCTGAAGTTTTTGATGCCTGATGCGATTGCACCTGTGAGAAAGGAGTTGTGGGTGCGTGGCCACAAATGCAAAAAGGGGGGAACTGTTAAGGGAGTCCGCAAATGTGGAGAAGTTGGCGCAAGTGCGCAAGCGCATATGCGTAGAGTGTCTGCAGATGCAGATCCGTAGAAGCGGCTAGGAGATCGTAGAAGCGGAATTGGAACGGAGGATCAAGGATAGCAAGTGTGGAGAATTTCGGCAGGTGTGGACTTGCAGATGCGAGGACCTGAAGCGAGGCCTGGACCACAAAAGAGGTATCGCATGTGCACATTTGTGGGCCGCAGAAGCAAAATCATTGGCAGGTTAATAAAAATCTTAAGGTTTCATTATTTTCTCATTTTTGAAATTTGTAGAACTCGGTCTAAGGCGATATTTGAACCTTTTCTCATCCCAATTAAAGAGGTAAGTGATGTTTATTTTAATTTGGTATTAGATATTGAATACTCATTGAAAATTACACCTAATTTTCATGAATCTAAGATAAAATTTGGGGATTTTCTGACTATGTTATTGGAGAGTGAAATTTGAGGATTTGAGGGTCGATTTTTGGTTGGAATTGGAAAATTTTGGTATGGTTGGACTCGAAATTGAATGGGTGTTCAGAATTTGTGAATTTTGTTAGGTTTCGAGGTGCGAGCCTGGGGTTGATTTTTTTGGTTGACTTTTTTGTTTGAGTTAAAGATCTTAGGTTTGTCTTTTGGAATCACTTTCTACGGGTTTTGTTGATGGTATTGGTTGTTTTGGCCAGGTTTGAGCCATCCGGATATTGATACGTGCAGCAATGGATTGTTAGAGGAGTGATTTGTATTGCCTGAGGTAAGTATCTTATCTAAACTTAGCTATGACACTAGTTTCCTGAATTATTTATGATAACTACGTGCTATGGATGCGCACATGCGTGGAGTTTGAGACCGCGTGCTAACACCGGTATTTATTCATGCTTGGGGTAATTCTTAAGGAATGATATGCCTAGAATTGACTGTAAAGCTTAAAGTTTTACTGTTTCTCATAGTTGTAACCTTGTTGTGAACTATTTGAGCTACATTTGAGTCAACATAGAGGCTAATGCTCTGAATGAACTTGATAATTGCTATTTTAGTGATGAAATCACCGATTTGAGCTATGATAGCACATTTTACACATGCCTACACTTTAGCATGTCACTCATACCAGTCCAGGATCATGAGATCCATTATTCGTTCATTACATACATGTAATCTTGTATATTTTTTGTGTGATATGATTTGGAATGGATGCATGAGACCACGTCATACGGATTGTGTTGTAATGCCTATGACCACGCCGGGCGGATTGTGTTGCTATGACTATGACCACGCCGGGGGATTGTGTTTCTGTGCATGTGACCACATTGGACGGATTGTACTGTTATGTCTGTGACCACGCCAGGTGGATTATGATATTGAGCATGTACCACGTCGGGCTAGTAGCACGTTGAATTGGTCGTGCTTGCATGTGGATATGGATCCATCCCCCTAGGTTCACCATCTCATGTTTCTCTCTTGATGGTGTACACGCAGGTATTAAGAAAAAATTATCAGTGGTTTTGTACGGATATGTAAAGGTTAAGGAAAGTTCGGCCTGTGTTTTGTCTGATTTGCATTTCATCTGTACTTGCAACCTCCACGGTTCAGTACCTGATTTACTTGTATATCATCTTTATATGATATATCATTTGTTGAACAAGAACTTGAGTAATTGTGTGCACACACACATATAGGGTTCTTTCTGTGCTTTATGACCTGAATACATCATTGTTCTGTACTTCTTAAATTGATGAAATTGTAAAGGTTATAGTAGGTATAATTTATAATACTTGCTTCTTTTACCTCGCCGAGGTTAGTTACGATACTTATTGAGTACATTAGGTTGGTTGTACTCATACTTTACTCTGCACTTAATTGCACAGAACCAGGTGTTGGTAGCAATTATCAGTAGCAGTGTTGCTTGTTGAGTTGAGTACTGGGAGACGAGGTAGAGTTGTACTTTCCGCTCGCATTCTTGGCTTGTCTTTCTTATGTATTGTTGTTTTTAGTTTAGATAGTATTGTTACATAGTTTTCATACTTGTACTCCATTGTCGAGCTCATGACTCCATATATACCAATTTTGGGGGGATTTATCTTGTATTAACGGTATTTTGTTACATTGAGATTTTAGAATTATGATATTTCTATATATTTCCATTATTTTGGTTATTTATCGTTATGTTCGGCTTGCCTAGAAAGTGTGTTAGGCGCCATCACGACGTATTAAGATTTTGGGTCGTGACAGCTATCATAGCTCAAATAAGGCAAATAACATCACGAAAATGGCAATTATCGTGTTCAATCAGGAGATTAACCTCTATATAACCTCAAACATAGCTCAAATAGCTCACAACATGGGTAGAAGTATAAGAAGCGTCACAACATGAAGCTTAGCAATCAATCCAAGGCATATCATAGCCTAAGCATTACCCCGAGCATGAATAATACCCAGGTGCATGCACATAGGCTCAACCCACACATGTGCACCACTCATTGCGCGCAACTATCACAAATAACTCAGGAAACTAGTTCCTCAACCAAGTTTAAGTAAGATAGTACCTCAAGCAAGCCAAATTGATACTTTATAAGCTCCATTCCACACGAATCGACCTCTGAACAGCTTGAAACTATCCAAAAGCAACTCAAAAACACTAAATATTTCCATAGGAATCAAACCCAAACAATAAAGGTCGAATCTTTAACCAAATACTCAAAGTCAACCAAAAGGTCAATCAGGCCCGCACCTTGGAACCCAAAAAAAACTAACAAATTCCAATAAACCCATTAGAATACAAGTCCAACCATACTAATTTCCTCCAATTCCGACTCTGAATCGATGTTCGAAACTTAATTATTCACTTTAGAAAAGTTATTGACAAAACCCCCCAATTCTCCAATTAAAATATGGATTAGTTCACAAATGAACTAGTGTAATGATGTTAAAATATAAAAATTGAGTTTATATATTGACCCCCATGAAAAAATCGAGAAGAATATCGCGAAAACCACCTCAAACGGAACTCTAGAACTCAAGATATGCTCAAAATACCAAAAGAACGCAGCCTGATTTTTTTTAATACACAGAGATTCCGCGTATGCGCCCAAAAAGCCGCACATGCAGTCTGCCAGCTGTCATTTCCGCACTTGCAGACCATTTTTTTCACCTGCGGGATAGCAAATGCAGACCCCACTTCGCATTTGCAAAGCACTGGCACCAGCTATCTTCTCTGACACTAAAATGGGCATAACTCCCTCACGTGATGGCCAAATTCGACGATTCTTTTTGCTATGGTTCAGTAATTACGATGCAGATCTAATGCTTCAATAAAAATATAATTTATATCTCATTTTATTAATGTGTTACGATTTATGCTTGAAGAAACGACATTGAAACATCAAATACGAGCGCTATACAACACAAACCTATCTGAAACTCACCTGAGTCTCTCGTGACCCGTCCGAACATACCAATAAGTCCCAAAACATAACGTGGAGCTGCTTGAGACCTCAAATCCCACATGGAAACATCGAAACCACGAATCGCACCTCAAATCAAGCTTAATGAAATATTTCAAATTTCCAAATTTCAAACATACGCCTAACACATCTAAACAGCTTGAAATCACCTCAAATTTTTGCACATAAGTTTCAAATGACATAATGAACCTATTCCAATTCCCGGAACAACAATCCGAACCCTTAACTAAAGATCCTTACTTCAACCTTAGTCCACAAACCTCGGAACCCAATCTCCAACATCCAAAACTCATTATAAAACCTGATTCATGCATATATACATTGTATAAGTCTGAAAAAAGATGTATCAAAGCATTACCATATTCCAAATATAAGCACATGGTATTTCACATAACTCAAATACTCGTAGCAATAACTTCCGACCATAATAGTTGCTCAATAACAAACCCGGTACCAGTAGCTAACTCATATCAACTATAACCTTGTTCTAAATATTTGTACACTGCCAATGATGAAAGAAACATGCATAAACTCATAACCGCCCATCACATCAACAAGTCGTGGAGCTATCTTGCCCGACAATAACCATAGCCAAAATCTAAGCTAACTACTGACACTATTCTTCCAAACATGCCTTAATCAAATCTGATGGCACTCATTTCAGGTCCAATAACCTCATCTCATTCAAAACAATATGCTCTACCAAAATTCCTCACCAATACTACCTAGAGCCATATACCATGCAATTTGTGCACCAAAAAAGCAACAACTCAGATGTACCCAATGATGGAAGAGAATCAAATGAGAGAACTTTCCCACAAGCTCAACAGATACCAACACGAAGCTCAATGCTATGAACCCATCACACAAAGGAAAAACAAAATGCATGAAATAAGCACAAAGGATCATATCCGAACATAAATCTTGCTGCAATGCGTGACCCAATCCAAACACCGGTCCACATAAAATACCTCGAGCCATGATGTTCACAATCAACGACATCTCATTACAGAATAAACAAAGACCCTTAACCCTCTTATCATCCATTTCTGCTGCATTCAACCTTCTTCCTTGAATTTTACTAGGCCTAGCTTGTTGTGATTCAATTGGAAGTTTTGTGGTTTATAGTGATTTGGGGTCGGGGGCAAGACATTTTGAGTTGGTTTATATACAAGTTTTAATCCCCAAGTTTTTGTTTGAGCTTCAAACACTTCTTCCTGTAACATTGCAATTTTATAGGGTTGCATTATTGTCCTTGGGGCTTGTACCTTCACTGCTTTGTTAAGTTCAGGTTTCAAGCCACCTAAGAAGCAACTGATAGTGTTCTCATTAGAAAGATTCACACCAGTTACAATTTGTCAATTCAGCTTGATATTCCCTTACACTACCAGATTGTACCAAATATTTGAAAATTCCATGTGATCTTCAAATTCTTCCCCAAACATTACATTCAAAGATATTACATACTTAGTCCAAGTAGGATCGATCACCGAATTTCTGGCTTTGACATATGCCTTATGCCAAGAAGTTGCCTCACCTTTCAAATGAATTGAATTTACCTTCACCCTCTGGTCAAAAGGAGACTCATCCATAGCAAAAACTTGATCCACCTTATACAGCCAAGTCTTCAAATCATGCCCAGAAAATTTAGGAAATTCTAACCTCGAATATTTGGTGAAGAAATTACCAGTAGGTGTTTGATTTCCTTTATACCTTTCTTTTCTTTGAGGTATGACCTCAACAAAATAGTCTCTATACTCAGATTTCGTTCTGCGAGTTTCATTGCCACTCCTCTTCTTGTTGAGATTATTTATGGTGGATTGTACCTCCATACTCCTTGTCCGCCATCAAATTGCGCTCATTCATGCTAGTCATTCCTTCGATAAGCTTTTGTAGCTGCATTTGAATCTGCGTAAGTTTTTCTCCCATTTCTTCTGATTGTTGTTCTTGACTTCTGTTTCTAGTCACTATTCGTTGTTTTTAATTCGTCTAATTAAGAACGTCATTTGTCGCTATATTGATGACCCACGTAACATGCCCTGTCACCTCGATGGTAATCCATGTGTCATGCCTTTTTTCACTAATATAGATAGTGTCCCCCCCCCCCCCCCCCCCCCCCCCCCCCCCCCAAAACTTTCTAAATATTATCAACTGTATATTCGGGAAGTGGTAAGAATTTATGAGGGTAATTCTTTGCCGCCATTTGTCGAGTATCATTATGCTCATTTCAAAATCGATGCGACGTATATCACATCCATTTAATGCCCATGCCACGTGGCTTAACCTGATTGGTTCTGCATTTTCTCAGCACTTTTTAGGGTTTTTCTACGGCTGCATCAGTCACAAAGTGACGGTTCTATTTTGATGCTTCATAATGATCAATCTTCATGACGACTGCCTCTCCTTATAAATACTACATCTCATTTGATTTTTTGAAATCCTTATCCTTCTTTATATTCATCTCCTTAACCTTCCTTCGTAAAGTTCTGATCGTCAACGAGCTTGCTCCTTCTACTGCCCCTACTAGGAATAAGAGAGGTGGTAGATTCCCCAGTCCTGGTTCGTTATATACTCGCAGATCTACTTCCTAAAGTAGTTCCATCAAAAAATCTTCTTCTAGATCTATAGCCCTTTTAACCCCTAGATCTTATTCTAAGAGTAGGGGTCGGAATAAACCCATGCGTGAGCCTACAGTTTATGAGATTGTTCCTCAAGATTTTTCCTTTGTATCAGACCGTGAGGCCATGAAAAATAAAGTTTCTTCTATATCTTCCCTTAACCCTGTTGAACACTACCCAAGTCTGATCACTCCTGGTCTTCTTTCTTTAGTTCAACGTGAATGCCTTTGGAAACCAGATTTCCGAATTTTAATTCCTGGTGCCAAACAAAGAATCACTTCTTAACAAGTTGGCTTCTCTTTCGTTTATACTTACCCTTTCACCTTACGGTTTAAACCTCCCATTTAACTAGTAATCATCGAGTTCTGTCACTATTTTAATGTTTGCCTTGGCCAAATCGGTCCCATTGTGTGGAGGGCAATGGCATGCCTTCATTATCTTTCGGATTTGGTTTCCGCTCCTTTTACCTTCCAACACTTACTTATTACTCTTCTCCCCCAAGTTGTTTCGTGAAAGTGTATTTTCTCTCGTGGCTAGAAGTAAAAGAGTTTTAGTTATCCCCGAGGATGATCGCGATCATGGCTAGTACGCCCGATTTGTTGCTGCGCCCACTAGTGGATTAGTGGGTGAAGAAAACACGCCTTTCCAGAAAAATGGAACTTTGCACATAAGTATTTTCCTCTTTTTCTTTCTTTGATATCTTGAATTCCCCTCCATACTCGTATTTTTATTTTTTCAGCAAACCATGGAAGTTTTCGAAGAAATTCTTGACTTCTGTGCTTGGGTAGAAAAAATGTTGATTGCCTGCTCCCATGGACAAAAGATCTTGGAAATTTCTCTCACAGAGATTAGGTTGGAAAGTGAAGACTCATGGTACCTTTTTTATTCTCATGATTTCTTTCCCTCTTTACTTGTTCATATATAACTTTTTTCCTCCCCTTTTTTTATTAGGGTTTTCCATTCGCAGCATCATTCTCGCATTTGTTCCCACAGTCAGGATTTCTGTAAGTTCCGCACAAGAGCGGATCTTGAGTGCTTTTTCCTCCAAAAGAAAAACTACTGAAACTCGTGGGTCTGATGATGATGAGGATACCGAAGAAGTTTCCTTAGTGAGAAAATCGTGTCAGAAGACGCGTGGTTTCAGATGATGAAACACCTGTCTCTCAAGATCCCCCATCAAGTTCAATTCCCTTCAAACTCGTTGATGAACCGGAGAGTTTCCCTTTGGAAAGTTCCCATAAAGATGCTGGTAACTTAGATAACCCCCCCCCCTCTCCCCCTTCCCCATCCCCCCTCCCCCCTCAAGTCTCGTTGAAAGGTTGTTCGCCCATGGCTTTGAGGGTGAAGAAGGACTCAAGCCTGTTTCCGAGGAGTTGCCGCTTGCTTCCCTTCTAGTGTTGTCTGTTACATCTACAGTTAACACCCCTTATTTCTTTGCCTAGATTTTCCCCAATGGTTTCCCCCACTGTTGTTCCACGTGTAGAAGCTAAGCCTTCTAGCACCAGGCGGGGTATGAAAAAAGTTGTAATGAAGTCCCCGGTGGTGGGAATTATTGAAAAATCTGGACAAGCTGATGTGTGGCTGAAACCGTTACTAGGACCCGTGGAAAATAAGAAGTTGGAGGGTCACAGTTCATTGACTTTGATGAATTACATCATTCACTCTTCTCTTAAGGTATATTTTTACCGTTCTTCCTTTCTTTTCTTTTTTCTCATTCGTAACTCTTCTCCTTTTGTCTTTTTGTAGATTAATTTGACAGGTACAGAGCTCATGAAAAGGATTTCATGGACTGACCAGTAGGTAATTAGGTTACTCACTGAGGCTGACAACTAGAAAGAATAATTTGAAGGCCATCAGTGGAGAAAGACGTTCAAGCAGAGGAGAAAGGAGCTTTGGAGAAACAACTGAGGATGGTTTCTGCTGAGTTGGCGGTTTTCAAAGCTTCTTCCAGTCAAGTTGAGAAGGATAAGGACAGACTGGAATCTTCCTCTGCTGAACAATATTCAAGGCCACTGAAGAGATAAAGAGTTTGAAAGAACTCCTTAATCAAACAGATAGGTACGCAGGTGATCTGGTGCAGATGCTTACCCAAGCTCAAGAAGATCTCCGTGTCTTTACAAGTAAGATTTATTTCCTTGAAAACTCTCTTGCTCCTTTAAAGACAGCTTATGAAGCGTCGAGGCAGAAAAATAAGAATTGAAAGCTGAAATTGAGCAGCGGGAGAAGGATTATGAAGCCCTCGAAGATAAGTCATCACTTGACGTTAGCTGGGATTTTTTGAACACTCGCTTCGAGACTTTAACTGAAGCCAGTCGGGAAGGTTTTGACCTTAATGTTGAGATTGCGAAAGCTAAATAAATAACTGAACAGACCCAACAGTGTCAAAGCTTCTCTATGCCCAAGGACGAAGGTTCTAAGGGTGACAGAGATGGACTTGCTCCTGGTGAAGCTGATGTTCAACCCTCTTCTCCTCAAGTTGATCCTTCTTCCCCCGTAGATGATGCTCCTTATCTCTCCCATTTTCTAACTTTTTATTGAAAGTATTTGTTTGTTGGTTTTTGTTTGGAATTCCTTTGAGTTGGACAATTTCTGGAAAGGTTTTATCCCCCCCCCCTGCTTTTTTTGGTGTAATGATATAAATATCTTTATTTCTCTTGCCGCATATTATGCTTCTGCTCTTTAATTTTTGAGTTGTATTCTTGTACTTAAAAGGCTTTAATAGTTCGTGACTTCAATATGCACAGATTTTCATAAAAGAGGGCCATTTTATGTTAACGACGCTGATGAAGATGACGTCTCATCTTCATATTGATGCAAAGTGATGAAACATGTAGTAGATATGTAAAAAAAAGTAATTTGAGGAAGTTTTATTTCTTTAGCACTCAAATAACTAAGTTCGTACATCGTTTTCATAATTGTTCTTACAACATTTTCATAACTCCTTCCATTGTAGCAGGTTTAAAAATTCAAGTATGCCATTCCGCGACTAAACTTATGTCCTTAATATAAAAGCTCGTGGGAATATCTTGCATCCTTTTTGTGAGCTTAAACGCATTTGAAAAAATATTTGAAAATCTCAAGGGTTTCTTCAAGGTTTTGATTCAAGATGAACTATGCCCTTGGTATACATCTTCTTTCCTTGTGTAACCTTCTATATGCATAGTCCCCCCCAGTGTTGGAGCATTGAAGTATGAAATCTCGAACACTGGATCAACTCCTTTCTTTTGGTCCATTTCCTCAAAGAAAAGTACAAACGAGAATCGGAGGTAATATTTTTTAGATGATGACTGCATAACCCTTTATTCCATCCGAAAAGTTGTAACCTAGATTGGGAATAATTCAGTATTTCGCGTGTCTTTCGGGTCTAATATCATCATTTGGTAAAATGATTAGTAAAATTCAAAAGAACAAAATAAAATCGAACTTGCGTGATACGTGACCGTGGGTATTATCCTCGTTTAGAAGTAATACTTCTTCAAATGGACCGCATTCCAATTTGATGGTGTAACACCTTGTCGTCCATGGTTTCCAACTCATACGTTCCTTTTCCAGCAATGCCTTTAATCCTATATGGGCCTTCCCAATTTGGACTCAACTTTCCTGCATTTGCCCTTTTTGTTAACCGGAACACCTTTTTGAGGACGAAGTCCCCAATTTTGAAGTACCTCAAATTTTCTTTCCCGTTATAATATCTTTCAATCATCTTCTTTTGAACCGCCATTCAAATTAGTGTTGCTTCTTTCCTTCCTTCTGTCAAATCCAAATTTACCCGTAACTCTTCCTCATTTGTTGCTTCAGTGGTTTGCTTGTACCTCGTGCTTGGTTCACCTATTTCCACCGAAATCAAAGCTTTTGTCTCGTACACAAGTAAAATGGATTCTTTCATGTACTAGTTTTTGTCGTTGTTTGGTAAGCCCATAACACCTCTGGGAGTACTTCTGGCCATCTGCCTTTTGATATTTCCAACCGCTTTTTAAAGTTATTGATGATAACCTTATTTGTCGATTCAGCGTGCCCATCGGCCGATGGATGATAAGGCGCGAAAGTAATTATTTAATCTGCCAACTTTGAAAGAACTCGGTGACTTTCGCACCTGTGAATTATGGTCCATTGTCACAAACAATCTCCTTTGGAGCTCCAGATCGACATATAAAGTTCTCCAAATGAAATATGTGACTTCATGTTCTCGCACCTGTTTGAAGGCACCTACTTATACCCATTTTAAGCAATAATCCGTTGAAATTAACAGAAACTGTACCTTTCCTATAGCTTGAAGCAAAGGCCCTACGATGTCCATGTCCCATTTCATGAAAGGCCATGGTGATAAAACTGAATGTAACTGTTCCGGTGGTCGATGCATGTTACCGGCATATCGTTGAAATTTATCACGCCTGGCTACGAAGTTTTCTGCTTCTTCTTCCATTTTTGGCCGATAATATCCTGGCCTTATTAATATCTTCACCAACAATCTTCCCCCGGAGAATTTCTCTCATTACATATTCCGTTTGTGATGGTTTGAGGCACCGTGATAAAGGTCCACCAAACATTTTGCGATATAAATTTTTGCTAATTAAGCAGTACTGGGCAACTTTCAAACGTAACAATTGGGTTTTCTTATCCTCGGTCAAGATACCATACTGGAAAAAGTTCACAAATTCGTTTCTCCAATCTCAAGTTAAATTATTGAAATTAACCTCACTCTTGGTTTTGATTGAGTGTTGAATGAAACAAATCTACCACAATAGATTTTCTGCATTTGTTGCATCTGTGAAAGACGTGAGATTTGCCAACGCGTCTGCTTCTGCATTTTTTTCCCTAAGTATTTGCACGGCTTCCATGTCTGAAATTGTCTAAGTAATTCTCGTACCTTTTTGAGGTATTTCTACATTTGTGTCTCTCTCGCCACGTAAGTCTCCTACATTTGATTAACTACCAGTTGTGAGTCACTTTTGATCACAATTTGTTCGATACCAAGTTCTCGTGCCAGTTCCAAGCCTGCAATCACAGCTTCACACTTTGTCTCATTGTTAGTGATATGATACTTTTTAAGACTACCAATTGGACCTTATTTTTTAAGACTAAATATCATATGACGATATGGTAACTTCACTCTCTAGTAAACACTTGTAGTTCTTTTTCTGCTTCAGGAACTAAGTTCGTGCTAAAATCCGCTACAAAATCTGCTAACACCTGCAATTTTATTGCAGTTCTAGGCTGATATATGATATCATACTCCCTAAGTTATACTGCCCATTTAGCTAATCTTCCGATTATTCCTATTGATGCAGTATGTTCCTTAGTGGGAAAGCATTTATAACATAAATAGGATGACAGTGGAAGTTCATAACTTTCTTGATGCCATAATTAAAGCCAAAGCAAGCTTTTCTAGGTGAAGAGAGATGTATACCAAGGGCATAGTTCAGCATGAATCAAAACCTTGTTTCTCCAAATGAAGATCAGATGTCACCTTCATCAGTGTCGTTAACATAAAAGGGCCATCTTTTATGAAAACCCGTGCATATTGAAGTCACTGTCTATTAAAGCATTTTAAGTTCAAGAATAGAGCTAAAAATTAAAGAGCAGAAAGCATAATATACGACAAGAGCAATAAACATATTTTATAGCATTACCCTGAAAAAGACAGGGGCGGTAAAACCTTCCAAAAATTATCCAAAAACACAAGGAAATTCCAACCAAAAATCAACAAAAAGTCGAAAAAGGGGAGAGCTAAGGAGCATCATCTACGGGGGAAGAATGATCAACTTGAGGAGAAGAGGGTTGAACATCGGCTTCACCAGAAGCAAGTTCATCTTTGTCACCCTTAGAACCTTGGTCCTCGGGCGCAGAGAAGCTTTGACACTGCTGAGTTTGTTTAATTGATTCTTTAGCTTTTGCAATCTCAGCATTAAGGTCAAAACCTTCCTGGCTGGATTCAGTTAATGTCTCGAAGCGATTGGTCAAAATAGCCCAGATAACATCAACTGATGACTTATCTTCGAAGGCTTCATAATCCTTCTCCCACTGCTCAATTTCAGCTTTTATTTCATCTTTTTATGCCTCCGAAGCTTCATAAGCTGTCTTCAAAGGAGCATGAGAACTTTTAAGGAACTGAGTCTTACTCGTAGAGGCAAAGAGATCTTCTTGAGCTTGGGTAAGTATCTGTACCAGATCACCTACGTACCCCTCTTTTTTATTAAGGAGTTCTTTCAAACTCCTTATCTCTTCAGTAGCCTTGGTATGTTGTTCATCAAAGGAAGATTCCAGTATGTTCTTATCCTTCTCAACTTGACTGGAAGAAGCTTTTAAAACTGCTAACTCAGCGGAAACCATGCTCAATTGTTTTGCCAAAGCTCATTTCTCCTATGCAAGAACGTCTTTCTCCAACTAAAGGCCTTCAAATTATTCTAATTAATAACGCCACTTGTCGCTATATTGATGGTCCATGTACCATGCTCGGTCACCTCGATGGTAGTCCGCGTGTTTCCACTGATACAGATAGTCCCTCCACTTTCTGAATATTCTCAACCATATCGGGAAGTTTACGTATTTATGGCGGGAATTATTTGTTGTCGTTTCTAGAGTATCATTATGCTTTTTTCTAAATCGATGCGGCGTATGTCACATCCATTTAATCCCATGCCACATGGCTTAACTTGATTGGTTCTGCGGTTTCTCGGTGCTTTTTTAGGGTTTTCCTGTGGCTACATCAGTCACGAAGTGATGGCTCTATTATGACATTTCATAATGATCAACCTTGATGACGGTTACCTCTTCTTATAAATACTTCATCTCACTTGATTTTTTGAAATCCTTTTCCTTCTTCTCTATATTCATCTCCTTAGTCGTTCTTCGTATTCTTCTATCATTCCTCTGTTTAACATGTCTTCTTCAACACCAGACCCTCGTAAAGTTGTGATCGTTGACGAGCTTGCTCCCTCCACTACGCTACTAGGAGTAGGAGAGGTGGCAGACTCTGCAGTCTTGGTTCGTTCGTTATCTACTCGCAATTCTACTTCTCAAAGTAGTTCCGTCAAACCATGTTCTTCTAGATCTAGAGCACCTTTAACCCCTAGATCTTCTTCTAAGAGTAGGGATTAGAATGAACCCATGCGTGAACCTACACATTCTGAGATTGTTCCTCAAGAGTTTTCCTTTGTATCAGCTCGTGAAGCCATGAAAAATCAAGTTTCTTCTATAGCTATAACCCTGCTGAACATTACCCAAGTCTGATCACTCCTGATCTTCTTTCTTTGGTTCAATGTGAATGTCATTGGAAACCAGATTTCCCAGTTTTAATTCCTGGTGCCAACCAAAGAATCACTTCTTACCAGGTTGACTTCTCTTTTGTTTATACCTACCCTTTCACTTTAGGGTTTAAACCTCCTATTGACCCAGTGACCATTGAGTTCTATCGCTATTTTAATGTTTGCCTTGGCTAAATCAGTCTCATTGTGTGGAGATTAGTGGCATGCCTTTGTTATTTGTCGGATTTGGTTTCCGCTCCTTTTATCTTCCGTCACTTACTTCATCTTTACTCTCCTAAGTTGTTTCGTGAAGGTGTCTTTTCTCTCGTGGCTAGGAGTAAAAGGGTTTTAGCCAGCCCCGAGGATGACTGTGACCGTGGTTGGTATGCCCTATTTGTTGTTGCCCCCACCAGTGGGATTAGTGGGTGAAAAAAATATGTCTATTCCAGAAAAATGGAACTTTGCACGTAAGTTTTTTTTTTTCTTTTTCTTTCTTTGATGTCTTGATTTTCTTTACATAACCGTATGTTTATTTCCTAAGCAACCATGGAAGTATTCGAAGAAATTCCTGACTTTCGTGCTTGGGTAGAAAAAATATTGATTGCTACTACTATGGACAAAAGATCGTGAAAATTTCTTTCATAGAAATTTGATTGAACAGTGAAGAATCACAGTACCTTTTGTCATTCGTGGCATCAGCCCTGCATCTGTTCCCACATCCAGGCTTTCTGTAAGTTTCGCACAAGAGAGGATTTTGAATGCTTCTTCTTCCAAGAGAAAAATTACAGAAACTCGTGGGTTTGATGATGAGGAGTTTTACTTCACTTTCTCATTAATTGGAAGAATAAAATAGGGAATGGAAATAATTGACAAAGAAAGAAAAGTACGGAATATATTGATAATCACACCCCAAATTTTATGCAATCATTCTTTACTTTATTCTCAAGGTTCTAACCGCAATTGTAGGTGTGATTATCAATATATTTCGTACTTTTCTTTCTCTGTCAATTATTTTCATTCCCTGTTTTATTCTTCTAATTATTGGGAAAGTGAAATAAATCTCGGTTATCAGTAACCCGATTCATTCTTGATATTGACTTAGACCAAGAAATTCCTTACTTAATTCAGGCTCAGTAATGTTATTAATGCTTTGATTGGTTAACATATACAATTGTAACAGAAGTATTTATTGTTGGGGATTTCTCGTAACCGTATCAATTTTCCTTCCTTATTTATGACAGGTTCGTGCATCTTCCCTTCTTAATGATCTTTATTCATTCCGCTCTTATTTCTCCCTTTACAGTTGTCTTCCTCCCGTGCCTTTTCGCATTCTTTAACTCGTCTAATTAAGTACGCCACTTGTCGCTGAATTTGTGGTTCACGTACCATGCCCTGTCATCTTGATGGTAATCCATCCACGTGTATGCCTTTCTTTCACTAAAACAGTTAGGGTTGTCACCAAGATATTAGCTTGAGGAAAGAATTCAAAAGTAGGATAAGAGTATTATTTAATGAATGAATCAGATGTACACAATACAAACTATGTATAAATGTCTCTAAGCTCAAGGATCTTCCACCTTCAGACTAACTCCTAACTAATTTTCTGACTTTAACTAACTTCCAGAACCTTCTAACAGATTAACTAATTACGTTGCCACATCAGCTAAGTAACAGCTAATTCATCACTAAACATTGTCAACACCATTATAATCACTCCTCAAGAAGAGAGGAAGAGATTAGGAAATATAATAATTGAAGGAAGAATTAAAGAATATCCCTGTTTGCACAGGAAGAAAGATATTGACACATGAAGTAGTGATATATTAGGAGAGAATAAATAAATCCAATTTGTAGTAAAAGCACCAATACTGGTGTGTCTTTCTTTGATAATAATTGACCAATGGAGCTCGAGCACAATGGGCAAGTCGAGGAAAAACCTATTGGCTTCAAACCACTAAACGCTACAATGTACCAATAACAGCTTCACACTACAATTACTAACACAAGAATAAATTAATGACGTTTACAAGGACTGACATGACCAAACCTAATTCAGAAAGACAACTGTATAAACCATAAGTTGGTATCTCTTTCTTCTTTTTCCCTTTTGACTCTCTTTTCATTTGTGTCGCTGAAAAAATAAATAAAACCCAAAAGGCAAACCAAAAATCACCCGCAATGACCTGTGTCTATTTTATATCTTGGGTTTAGGTAGTGTCGGATACGGATGTATGTTAAGAGGAATGATGCCTCTCACTATTCGAGGAGTAAAAACCTCTCTTAGCATCAACAACTTGTCTCAACGGCCAGTCTTGGGACGTTTCATTCCACTAGTATTGAAAGGAGAGACACTGCCACTTGGACCAGGAGACTCTTCCCTAAAATTTGAATTTAGCAGCGCAAGTTCACGCAACTGCTGTCTCTTTATGAAATCTTGTGATTCATCCTGTAGATGAAACCATTGCAAAAATAAAAATAAAAATAAAAATTGAAACCCCAAAGAGGCAACGAAATTTGAGATCCATACCACAGGCTTGAGCAACTCCTCTATTATTTCTTGTGCCTGTCTCAATCTAATATCCACAACACTGGCTGGCAAATCAGCTTCAATTAAAATATGGAGTGGTTCGTTCAGGTGCTCATATCCTGGTCTTCCTCTTAGTTTCTCCTCCTTGAAGTTATCAACCGCGAAAATATATTACTACCTCAATGATACAGTTCACACATCCGACTCCACAAAAGACTAGAGCTAGAAGTAAGTCTAGAAATTGAATAGTCTTTCATCGACCTTTTTCTCAATAACAAGTCTTAGATCTGGATAAACTAAATTTTCAAATACCAAAAATCCGTCCCATATTCCAATTAAAATTGTCAGTATTAATAAACAAAAAATTGTAAGAAAGAAAAGAAGATGAAAACTACCTTGTCCGGATCTTTTATTGACCCTTTTCCTCTAATAAAAACACGACATCCTGTAGTAGCTTCCACCCGTTTCAATGAATTTCCTCTGGGACCCAGAAGTCGCCCGACAAAGTTAAACTGAAATCCACAAAGAAGTTGGTCCAAAGTTCAGACAAGGCTATAATACTAAGCATTTATCTATACCAAAGAGAACTGCAACAACACTAACAGCCTTACATTCGGATAAGTGTCGACTGGAATTTCTAAGCGCAATATTCTTTTCACAGTGTACGAACTAGGACTTGCTGGGGCCCCTTGCCAGTCCATTGACATTCCAGGAGGTCCACTTAACCTCTGGCACAATTTGAGAAATTGATATTTTAGAGAACATTACGAAAATAAACTAGCAAAGAAGAAGAGCACCAGTTAGCTGACAACAAAATGGTTGGTACTTTGGATGGTAAAATAGGAAAATATGCCGCTGAAAGAGTATTAAGAACGCAGAAGAAACTATCAACCTCTCCTTTTACTTGTATTTTAATAATAAATAAAAGTAACTACCAATCCTTCTGAAAATGTTCGACGGGATGTACGCTATAGAGCTGAAACCAGTCAGAGAGATCGGCATCAACTGTTATTAACAGCCTCCATAAGGAGCTAGAGACCGTCTGTATCTTCACTCATTCTCCAGCAAAAATTCCACTTCCCTACCTTAAGATTACTATACCCGAAGAAAATGATAAAATTAGAATCTTCAGGGAACTAATTTGCATTTTACGGATTTGCCTATATTCTTTTAGGAGGTAATCTTCTGGCATTATGAGAAATTTAAGTCTAGATGGAGAAACAACAAGATAACACAACATACAATGAATCATCATTCATCTTTGAACCAAACATCTTCGTCCCACAAAAATCTATATTCAGAATATAGCAAATTCAACATTCGCATCACCCTTGTTAACCGAAAGATATTCTGAAGCTTCCAAAATTTTATGTCCATACTCTGTGCCATCCACATCCTTGAGGCTTCAATATTATACATGGAATGCATCAGAAACTTAAGATCCCTACTGGCCTCGTATGCTTGTTTAAATTCTAGATCAATCCGATTACCACCCAAAAGGAATGCCTGAGAAGCGAAACCAAGGACCTAAAGAACTTCCACGTCTGAAGAAGACGTCTTCACAGCAAAACATCCTCCCTTTCAAAATTGAATATTTAAACTAGTAGAATAGTAACATATCTAAGCTTTTCAATTGAAATTTTACAAGAAACGAATAGGACAAGGACAAGACATGTAATTTCAGGGTCCAGCAAACCTTGTTCAAACCTTGAGGATGCACATGACAACAACAAACCTAGTGGAGTCCCACAAGTGGGGTCTGGGGAGGATAGTGTGTACGCAAATCTTACCCATACCTTGGGAAGGGACATAAGGATGCACATGGAGACGAGAAATTCTATGGTTTTCTCTTTAGCTGATTCGGAACTTTTTGCCGCAATTCTCTAAGATATCTCACCAAAACTTAAAATGGTTTGTAGGTTTTCCATTTTTTTTAACTTAAAAACCCAAACACAACTGAAATAGCTAACCTTACTTTAAACAACAAGTGGATATGAGGTGACGGCTCGTATGTCCACACACGCAATCCAATATTTCTAGAGGCTTGTTGAGAATTAGACAGTCAATAACTAAGTAAATTGGCTATATAAAAGTAGCCTGAACATTTTTTTAAGAGACTAAGAACTTTATTTAAAAAGTGAAGTACTTCAAAAATCTTACATGGCTACTGAGAAAAAAATTTACATGATTTATAGAAACTTAAATTAGAAAATAAAGTCAAGCCTAATATCTTATTAGCCTCATAAAATAAGTATCTCTTTTTAGAGACCTATGCATTAGCTATACATGTTAGCCCAGTTCAGTCATGAAATTTTAATTTTATTTGATAGGTAACCTAACCATGTATGCCAGATTGAGATATCTAGCAGCATAAACATATTTCAGAAAGACGAAAATCTAAGAGCGTATAGCTGCTTAAGTTAAAATTATTTTGATTCCATGACAAGATTGTTCCCATTGCACGTGAATACTGCTACATTTTTACACCATGTAAAGCCTTGGGGTGCACTCTGCATTGTCTCTCCATTGGCATTCGCTATCTAGCCACTGCTATGGTTTCATTTAGCAGCATCGAGAAACATACGAGTCTTTTCGTTAGAGAAGAACGCAGCTCGGCTCCTAAAAGTGTTACTTAATAGCTTATGACCAATAAGAAATAAAGCAGCTATTAAGATCCACTAATAAGAATAGTGAGGATAATTGAAACATTACTGTTTGCTCTATTTAGACTGTGTTGTCACCGGATGCTACATGTTTTGAAATAAGTGGCCAAAACATATCTTCTTTTCTTAATCTATTGAACATCAATTGGCCATAATCTTCCATGGGTAAGGAATTCTTGTAAACTTGGTCCATGTACTCTAATGGATGAAATGTGCTGCTTAATCACTTGCATGTCTTAGCTGGCTTGTACGGAAAGAGAGGAATAGAGAAGCCTTTGAAAGACTGAAATATAGCTTCTGTCAGCTCAACAACCACTTGTAATCCGCCTTGAACTTGTCGCAAAATCATAGAAGTCCTCAGCCACTTATATTGCTGAATTTTTAAAAATGAACTTGCAATCCAACTCTTATTATTTTAATTTTAACTGGGTCTCCGTCACATGGTTGACACTCCCCTCAGTACCCATCATTTTGCACTTAATAAAAGAATAGGGATGGATCCAAAGTAGGAAAAAAAAACTGACTTTATTTGGTAAACTATTACACTTAGTCCAGAAACAGGCAAACATGCTACTCAATACATTTTATTGGTTCTAAAAGCTTATTAACAATAGTTGCGACAACACACTGTTCATCAATGTGAAGACACTAAAAATTCATATCCATTTGTTTCACTTAGACCGTACAGCATGAGTACTGTTAGGCAGACAACAGAGGATTTCATACATATACATGACCCGCAAGATATGCATGGACAGTCTGGTTAAGAGAAGACGTTTACCACATTGAGCCAAGTATCAAAGATAACATGAAAAAGACAATTACCTCCTGGGGAAGTCCATTCCAACCACCCAATCCTGCTCCAGCAACATTTGACATAAGGTTTGCTGAACCCATCGGACTAGGACTTCTATGTCGCAATCTGTCAAGTTCACCAAATCCTTGGTTCGGCAACATTCCGGAAACCCTTAAAATCTCTGAAAAAAACCAAATCATATTTAGAAACCAAGCCTCACTCAATAAAATTGCAATATTGATGACCATGAACCTGAAGAAAATACAGTTTGAACCATAACCACTATAATTATCATTAAAGCTGGGAAACAAATCTGATAAAATTCGACAAGATAAAGAAGATAAGCATATCATGCGGTGTACACTGGAAGGATGAGGACAAGAAGTAAATATCACAAGACTTGATTTCTAAACCAAGGGTTATTGCCGTACTCATGTTTCCTATTTTTCTATTTTTTATGCTTTTTCAGAAAACATGCGACAAGACAATGAAACAGCCAAAGGTTACAAGTGCCCTTAGGGTAACATTTCAAACTTGAACAGCTAATTGAGATGATCCACAATTCGCAGACCAAACAAGTACCACTAAGCTTGAATGAGGAATCCCCAATAATTATTGGCACAAAAGGATTTTTTTTAATTGCAAAAATACTGGCACAAAAGTTGTGGATGGTTGGCTGAAACGTGTTATATCTATTAGAAAAGATGCAACTTTCTGAATAAAGGAATTTTTTTGCACCCCTATAATCTTCTCCATTTATCTGTTTAATATAGTAATTAGAGACTTGCTTGTGAATTGTGAACCTCAAGCTGCAAATGAACCACAGTTAGAATGTTTCTCAAATGAGAGGGATTGCAATTGTTATCCATTTCAACAGCAGAGGATACATGAAACTTCAATGCAGACAGAATCCAAGAAGAGTAAAATGTAAAAATGATTTAATTTTTCCATTCCAACACCGCATCCTGGAGAAAAAGATGGGCAAGAACAGTATCTATATATAGTAGTCCAATTTCCTCATGATGGTAAGAAACAATCGGGCCAGATCTAGCTTGTCATCCATAACCACAAGAAACCATAAGAACATACTGAAAATGTAGCTAAACCCCACAAAAACTCAAGAAGCATAGATCCAAGACAAGGAATTGATTCAAAAAAGTAACCTTGATTCAAGAGTCTGCTACATATGGGAAGAACTTGCATGAAAGGTCCAAGCTTTTGATGCTCGGCCAACAGCTCTGACAAGTACTGATTGCTAAGATGTAAAAGAAACACATGAAGATCAAAACCCACATAGTCAAATTCAAATACACAAGTTGAAAAAATCAGCTAAAAGAGAAAACTAAACAAATGATAGGATAGGAAAAAAGTATATATACCTGTCAACATCAGGGGTACTTCTAATCTGAGGAGAAGCAGCTCTAGCAGGTGAAAAGTTGGGATTATACAAACCTGACATAGCTTTTTTTCAGGTGAACAAGCTTTTAGACTGAAATGGCTCCCCCTGCTGGGTTATAGTATAGCGGCAGGAGATAGGAAAAGAAAAGAAAAGAAAAGAAACAGAAACAGAAAAAGAGAGAGAGAGAGAGAGAAAAAGAGAAAGAGAGAGAACCCTCGAAAAGGGTTTTGTGTAAATAAAGGGTGAAAAGTCTAAAAGCCTGTGAAATTGGCAGAAAGAAAACCAAAACCTTTTTTTTTCTTTAGTTATTTGAAGAAGTTACTATAGTAGTAGGAGTATTTAGGTGGTGTATCAGATAATGATAATTGAGAAAAATCTGTGAAATAATAGTATGTAATTGATGATAGTTATTAGTCTCCTAATAATTGTATGTCAACACAGACTCTGCTGTCTCCTTCCGTTTCTGTCTAACGTGTGTGAATGCAAGAAAAATCAACCAAATTTATAGTGTTGATTTATTTGCGTTCGGTGCCTAACCAAGAGTTATCATACTCGCCGTTCCCCAAAAATTAAGGAAAGACGAATACTCCAGCTCTTTTCAACGGAAAATGGTTGGATATGCTAATATCTGGAATTTAGAAATTTTATTATTTGTTCATTGCCCTCATAGTTAGAAAAAAGTATGTTTTGTATCCTTCATCTCTAACAAAGATACAACATGAGGGTAATTTTAGATGGGTAAAATGTAAAATTTATCAGGCTAAAACTAATTATATTCGCTTGTCAAATATATATATAAAAAATTTGTATATTTATACGAAGATTCTTAGCAAAATATCGTTCGCCTTTTTTACTCTCTAAAATAGAATTTACACTGGACAAAATAATATTTATTTATTTCTCTTGAATTTAGAATTTTAAAATAAACTAAAACTTTACTGATATTAAATCTTTCCTTATTTAGTTATCCCCAAGAGAGCGAGTTTTAAGTATATCGGGTCTATTATCCAGGGCAACGGGGAGATTGACGAAGATGTCACACATCGCATCAGAGCGGGGTGGATGAAGTGGAGGCTCGCTTCCGGTGTTCTATGTGATAAGAATGTGTTGTTAACACTTAAGGGTAAGTTCTATCGAGTGGTGGCTCGACTCGCTATGTTGTACGGGACTGAGTGTTGGTCAGTCAAGAACTCTCACGTGCAGAAGATGAGAGTAGCAGAGATGAGGATGTTGAGATGGATGTGTGGGTGTACCGGGCGAGATAGAATTAGGAATGAAGCTATCCGGGACAGAGTGGGCGTAGCCTCCGTGGAGGACAAGATGCGAGAGTCGCGACTGAGATGGTTCGGACATGTTAGGAGAAGAAGCATTGATGCCCCTATCAGGAGGTGTGAGAGGTTGGCCATGGAGAGTTTGAGGAGGAGTCGAGGTAGGCCTAAGAAGTACTGGGGATAAGTGATTAGGCAGGACATGGCGCTGCTTCAGCTCACTGAGGACATGACACTTGATAGGAGGGTGTGGAGGTCGAGGATTAAGGTAGAAGGTTAGTAGGTAGTTTATAGTGTTCACCGATAGGCTTAGTAGCATGCATTTCCTTTCATATTCTTTGGTCTTTTTTATGGTATGTGGTTTTGTTCGCCTCAGGTATTGTATTTCGTGTTGCTATTATTGGATATTGTTTTCCTTCCTTCCTTCCCCCCTCTTCTTGCCCTTCATGAGCCGAGAGTCTATTTGAAATAGTCTTTCTACCTGCATTAGGTAGGGGTAAAGCCTGCGTACAGACTACACTACCCAGACCCCACATGTTGGGATCAAACTGGATTTTTTGTTTTTGTTGTTGTTGTTGTTGTTGTTATTGTTGTTTAAACTACATACATAGCGTAATTATAATATAATTCGTATTGCTTTTCCTAATATTATTAAAAAAAATGTCGTATTGTAAATTAAAAAAGAAACCGTTAAGAGAAAAACAGTTAAATATTGTTTATTTGAAAGAAAAGAAAAAAGAGGAAAATATGGGTCAAATGTGAAGAGCATGTCTTATCAATAAGCACGAAGGTCCTTAGTGAAATGTCGTTCGCTTTTTTTACCATTAAAAAATAGAGTTCGTAGTAAACAAAATAGTCATTTAATTATTATCCTAATATTTAGTACTTTAAAATCAACTAACATTTTAATTATCAAAAATTTACTTAGTAATTTAATTATTATCCTAATATTTAGTATTTTAAAATCAACTAACGTTTTAATTATCAAATATTTACTCATTTCAACTAGGCAAGAAGTCATAAAATTTAGGAATTTAAAGTTAATTAAAATTCTACCTTACATGAACTTTTTTCTTTATTTAAACTATATATGTAACATAATAATATTTCTTATTCGTTACTTTTTCATGGTTGTATATCCTGTGAAAAATGAGTAATTAATGAAATTAAAGTAACTTCCATTTTTATGTGAATAAAGAGATCAAGAATCAAATTTATAAAAATACAAACTTGAAGCAATAAGTATAAAACATTAGATTAGAAGATAAATATATTCGAGATGCATTGTCATTAATTATTCTTCTTTCTATTGCATTCAATTCCAACAAATGATAATTTTTAATAAACTAAGCTATTTATTGTAAGATAGTAACTTAATATTAGTCATTTTTAACCTTTTCATTGCCAATTATCAATCTTTTTAGGAGTTATAAGTCATACCTCTTCATTTTTAAATCTCTAAAGACCGAGAGAATTAAAATTTAAATTTGTGTTATTTGAGAAATATTTAAAAGATCGTGGGAGAAGTACTTTTGTGTTATTTGGTTATTTCATTATTGGGTCGTCGAAATAACAATAACTTTCATAAGTTATTTCTATAGAAGTCCCCTAAATCGGCCAGGCGTCAGCCTCCATACATGGTCTTACGACTTTGCGGAATTTGTGCTTGTGGAAATTATCGAGTAATTGGAGATTAAAAGAAGACCCGAAATTTTGTGAACACCGCAGGGTCGAATTTGTTGATTCTCGGCTATGAAGGTATAATATGGGCTATATCAAACTCGCATGCCCAGTAATCTATGTGTGTATTCTAAGGACTTTTATGGAATAATATTTCTTTTTCTTTTGTTAAGCTAGCTAAATAGGATCAACATTCATCATTTTAAGGAATTTATACTTTTTCGTTACGCGATTTTGTTAAATTTGTGTATTTATTGATATATGGTAAAAGCGTAAAGCGCTTACTCTAAAACTAGTTATATTAAAAACACAACGGCCCTTAGCGAAATATCATTAGCTTTTTCTCTCTAAAAATAAACTTCACAATGGCTAAATAAATATTTAACCATTTTCCAAGGATTTAGAACTTTAAAATAAACATTTAATCTTTATTTGAATATTTTCCTTATTTCTACTAGGTAACATAACTACAATATATTTCATATTATTGTTCCTAATTGTGACGACCTGGCCGGTCGTCTTGATAGTTATAGCCCTGATCCTCTATTAACTGCTTTCCACATATCTATTTCTGCTATTGTGACTTGTCGAGAAGGTTCGTGTTGGTTTTCAGAGTGAATTGAGACACTTAGTCTCTTAGCTGGAAGTTTAAGTTGGAAAAGTCGATAGGATGTCGACTTGTGTGTAAACGACCTCGGATTTGAATTTTGATAGTTCCTTTAGCTCCGTTAGGTGATTTTGGACTTAGGAGCAGCGCCTGAAATGTGATTTGGAGGTCCATAGAGGAATTAGGTTTGAATTGGCGATAATTAAAATTTTGGCGATTTTGGCCGACAGTGAAAATTTTGATATCGGGGTCGTATTGGATTTTCGGAAGTTGGAGTAGGTTCGTGGTGTCATTTTTTACTTATGGGTAAAATTTGAGGTCAATCGGACGTGGTTTGATAGGTTTCGGCATCGGTTGTCGAATTTGGAAATTCTAAGTTCTTTAAGTTGAATCAGAGGATGATTCGTGATTTTAGCGTTGTTTGATGTGGTTTGAAGACTCGACTAAGTTCGTATGGTGTTTTAGGATTGGTTGGTATGTTTCGTTGAGGTTCCGAGGGCCTCGGGTGAGTTTCTGGTGCTTAACAGATTGAATTGAGACTTAGGAGAATTTCTGAAAATTTGTTGGTTCTGGTGTTTTTGCACCTGCGGTGGGAAGTCCGAATGTGCGGCCCCGCAAAACCGAGGATGGGGTTGCAGGTGTGATTTTTGGCATAATAAGGTTCAATGGTCGCAGATGCGACGCGAGAGACGCAGAAGCGGAGTCGCATCTGCGGGAGAGTGATCGCAGAAGCGGATTTGGGAAAAAGTGAGGCTTCCGCGGAAGCGGACAAGTTAGCGCAGAAGCGCATCCGCAGATGTGGATAGATGTGAGCAAGTGCGGAGTTTGAAGAGTTAATGAATTTCCGCAGGTCCGGAGCTCTAGCCGTAGAAGCGGTTAATTGACCGCAGGTGCGGTTTAGCTGGGCAGATTTAAAGGTTCAAATCGAGAGTTTTGAGTTCATATCACAAAATTGAATTGGGAGCTCGGTAGAAGGTGTTTTTTGGAGAGATTCTTGCGTGAGTGTTTGGGTTTTGGTTGATTCTCATTATTATGTCTTTAATTTCATCATTAAATTAGTGATTTGGAGTGGAAAATTAGATTTTTGGAAAAAATTTCTTAGGCCGAATTTTGGGGTTTTGATCGGTATTTTGGTATCGTATTTGAGAAAATTTGGTATGGTTAAACTCGCGAGTGAATGGGTGTTCATAATTTGTGACTTTTATTCGATTCCGAAACGTGGTCCCAGGGAGGTTTTTTGAGCTATTTTCTAATTAACTTTGATTTTGTTCGCTAGATTAGTTTCTTGTAGTTATATTTATGTTATGTAATTGATTTTGGCTAGATTTGGACCATTCAGAGTCGAATATTCGGGGAAAGAGCATTATATCAGATTGATTTGAGGAGGTACGTGGCTTGCCTAACCTTGTGAGGGGGAACTCCCCTTAAGATTAGTATTGTTGTTGATATATGAGTGTCGTGTACGTGAGGTGACGAGTATGTACACGGTCTAATTATTGTAAAAACCCGATTTTCACTAAATAATAACCCGTTTTCCTCTTATTTGAACCTTATCAGCATGTGTAGTATCCTGTTAGACTAAGATAGCATGCCTACTTGACTTAACTGTTTACCTAAACTACGTGCATCATGTTTAGTGAATTTACCTGTCTTTGCTTAATTTGTACTTAGGTTGAATTGTAAACTTTCGTGCCGTAACTATTAAATTTCATTGTTTGGCTGCATATTTGCTTTGAGACTATGGAACGGTATTCTGGGAGATCCACTTGTACTGCATATTTACTTTGGGACTACGAAACGGTATTCTAGGAGATCCCCCTATCTTGCATATTTATTTTGGGACTATAGAATGATATTCCGGCAGATCCCCCCTACACATTTACGTTTGGGACTACGAGACGGTATCTCGGGAGATCCCATGTTGTATTACTGAGCTGTTGTTTCTATGATTTCTTCCTTGTTAAATATCAGTCCTTATTTACTGCGGTACTTCATTTTGCATTGCCTTATTACGTATATATTTTCCAGTAGGGCCCTGAGCTGACCTCGTCACTACTCGACCGAGGTTAGACTTTGCACTTACTGGGTACCATTGTGTGTAGTCACGCCCTTTCCAGCACATGTTTTTCGTGTGCATATTCAGGTGCATCGTACCAGCCTCATCACTAATCGCAGTCGTTGCTGCTTATTGGAGACTTCAAGGTACATCTGTCTGCGCCCGCAGATCCTCGGAGTCCCCCTCTATCCCCTTATGTTCATTTTTCCTTCTTTCTGTAGAGATGATGTATAGAACAGTTTAGACTCATTAGTAGCTTGTGACTTACGGTGTTCCGAGTTTTGGGATTATTTTGTACATTTCAGAAGTGATAATTGTACATGCCGAGTGTCATTCAGTTTCTTATTAGATAATTGTTACTGTTAGTAGTTATGTTCATGTTTTTGTTTCATTTTCACAAAGTGTTACGCTTACCTAGTCATAGAGAGTAGGTGCTGTCACGACAACTCACAGAGGGGGAAAATTGAATTGTGACAAGTTGGTATCAGAGCTCTAGGTTCATAGGTATCGTGAGTCACAAGCCAATTTATTAGAGTCTCGCGGATCGGTACGGAGACGTCTGTACTTATCTTCGAGAGGCTTTGGAACTGTTAGGAACAATCATAGTTTTTTGGTTTTCTTGTCGTGCTAGTTATTGACATCAAATTCTAAATTCTCTATTATATTCTTTCTCACATATGGTGAGGACCCGTATCGGGGATCTGATGATCAGGCACCTGGGCCCTTTGCTAGAGATGCTAGAGGTCGGGGCCGGGGTAGAGGACGGCCACGCGGTGTAGCCTGAGCACCCATACAAGCTGCGATAGAGGAGCCCCCAGCAGCTCCAGTTGAAGGGCAGGCACCGGAAGCTCCTATTGCTGCACCAGCCCTCCAAGAGGCTCTAGCCCAGTTCATGAGCATGTTCAGGACTTCAGCTCAGGCTGGACTGATCCCACTAGCTCCCACCACATCTCAGGAGGGGCACATACTCCCGCAACCCGCACTCCTGAGCAGAGGGTTCAGGTTGATCAGGCCCTAGAGTTCCTTCCTATGCCGCCAGTAGCTTCGGTTCAACATGAGACTAGGGCAACTGCTTCTGAGGCGGAGCAACTCATACTTGAGAGGTACAAAAAGTACCACCCACCTACTTTCAGCGGATTAGCTTTAGATGATGCTCAGAATTTCTGGAGGAGTGTCATCGTATTCTTCGTACCATGGGCATAGTGGAGACGAGTGGGGTTTCTTTCACCACATTCCATCTTAGAGGAGCAGCCTATCAGTGGTGGCGTGCTTATGATCTGAATAGTCCGAACGAGGCAGCCTCACTCACATGGACTTAGTTCTCGGATATGTTTTTGAGAGAGTATGTTCCTCAGAGCCTCAGGGATTCATGGCGCACAAAGTTTGAGTAGATGCGCTAGGGTTCTATGACTGTGTAAGAGTATGCAGTCCGTTTCAGTGCGTTAGCCCGACATGCACCGGCCTTGGTTGCCACAGTTTGGGAGAGGGTTCGTCGCTTCATTGACGAACTCCATCCAAGTATCAGGACCAGTATGGAGAGGGAGTTGGAGATGGATATCTCTTATTAGAAGGTCGTGAGTATTTCCAGGAGATTGGAGGGCATGCTTGCCCGGGACAGAGAAGAGAGAGAGGCCAAGAGGTCTTGAGAGACTGGTTATTATTCTGGAGCTCGTGCCCCATCAGCTCGCCATGGTAGGGATTACGTGAGTCGCCCTGTTCATTCAGCTCTTCCAGCCGCTAGTGGTGTCTCCTTCCGGGCCCTAGGAGCCCTATTATGCACCACCAATATCCATTGTGCCTCCTGCTCAGGGTGTTATTAGCTGCTAGTCCAGCAGACCTGGCCCGAGCCAATCACAGCAGCCGCGTCCTCTGAGGGGTTGTTTTAAGTGTGGTTATACTCGCCATATGGTGAGGGATTTCCCCAGACTTAGGAGGGGTGCACCCCCACATGTTTCTCAGCCACCACGTGCTCCACCGGGTCCTCAGGCCATGCTTCCAGCACCAGTTGCCGCCCCACCTACTCAGCCAACTCGAGGTGGATGTCGGGGAGGTCGAGATTGCCCTAGAGGGGGAGGACATGCCAGGTATTATGCTCTTCCGACTCGTTCAAAGACAGTTGCTCCCGACTCCGCCATCACAGGTACCCAGCCTGTCATAGAGATGCGTCGGTATTATTTGACCCAGCCTGTACATATTCATATGTGTCCTCTTATTTTGCTCCACATTTGGGCGTATCTCAGGATTCTTTGAGTTCCCTTGTTTATGTGTCTACTCCTGTTGGAGATTCTCTTATTGTGGACCACGTATATCGATCGCGCTTGATTGATCTTAGTGGTTTTGAGACCAGAGCCGATTTATTATTGCTCAGCATGGTAGATTTTGATGTTATCTTGGGCATGGACTGGTTGTCACCCCATTATGCTATTATTGATTGTCACGCTAAGGCCGTGACGCTGGCTATGCTAGGCTTACTGCGATTAGAGTGGAGGGATACCTTAGAGTATACACCCCACAGAGTTATTTCATTTGTTAAGGCTCAACGAATGGTTGAGAAGGGTTGTGATGCGTATTTGACCTTTGTGAGATATGTCAATATTGATACAACTACAGTTGAGTCAGTTCCACTAGTGAGGGATTTCGCAGATGTGTTTCCAGCTAACCTTCCGGGCATGCCGCCCGACAGAGATATTGATTCTGGCATTGATTTGTTGTCGGGCACTCAGCCCATCTCTATTCCTCCTTACCGTATGGCTCCTCCTGAGTTGAAGGAGTTGAAGGAGCAGTTGCAAGAGTTGCTTGATAAGAGCTTCATCGGCCCAGTGTGTCACCTTGAGGTGCTCCGGTCTTGTTTGTGAAGAAAAATGATGGTTCTATGCGTATGCGTATTGATTATCGCCAGCTGAACAAGGTTTCAGTGAAGAACAGGTATCCATTGCCTCGCATTGATGACTTATTTGATCAGTTACATGGTGCCAGTGTGTATCCAAGATTGAATTGTGTTCAGGCTATCATTAGTTGAAGATTCGGGAGCCGGATATCTCGAATAATGCTTCCAGGACCAGATATGGTCATTATGAGTTTCTTGTCATGTCTTTCGGGCTGACCAATGCCCTAGTAGCCTTTATGCATTTGATGCACATTGTGTTCCGGCCCTGCCCTATCTTGAATCATTCGTCATTGTGTTCATTGATGGCATTCTATTGTATTCCCGGACTCAGGAGGATCATGAGCAGCACCTAAGGACTATGCTTCAGACTTTGAGGGAGAAGAGGTTGTATGCAAAATTTTCTAAGTGTGAGTTTTGGCTAGACTCAGTGGCATTTTGGGTCATGCAGAATCGAGTAATGGGATCAAGGTAGATCTGAAAAAGGTGGAGGCAGTGCAGAGTTGGCCTAGACCGTCATCAGCTACGGAGATCCATAGTTTTTTTGGTTTATCGGGATATTACCATCGTTTCGGAGAGGGATTCTTATCTATTGCAGCACCTATGACCAGGATGACCTAGAAGGGTGCTCCGTTCAGGTGGACAGAGGAGTGTGACGTGAGCTTTCAGAAGTTCAAGACAGCTTTGACTACAACCCTAGTATTGGTATTGCCTACAAGTTGGGGGTCTTACACCGTCTATTATGATGCTTCACGGATTGTTCTTGGCGCGGTGTTGATGCAGGACGATAGGGTGATTGCCTACGCGTCCAAACAGTTGAAGGTGCATGAGAAGAACTATCATGTCCATGATCTTGAGCTAGCAGCTATTGTTCACGCCCTGAAGATTTGGTGGCACTATTTTTACTGTGTGCCTTGTGAGATCCACACCGATCACTGGAGTTTGCAGTAGCTGTTCAAGAAAAAGGATCTTAATTTGCGTCAGCGGAGGTGGTTGGAGCTACTTAAGGATTATGACATCACCATATTGTACCACCCGGGGAAGGCCAATGTGATGGCCGATGCATTGAGTCGCGGGGCGGAGAGTTTGGGGAGTTTAGCATATCTTCTAGCACTAGAGAGGCCCTTAGAATTGGATGTTCAGGCCTTAGCCAGCCAGTTTATGAGATTAGATATTTCTTAGCCGAGTCAAGTGTTGGCTTGCGTGGTTTCTCGGTCTTCTCTGTATGACCATGTCAGGGAGCGTCAGTATGATGACCCTTATATGCTCGTCCTTCAGGACAGGGTTCAGCGAGGTGATGCTAGAGATGTGACTATTAGTGGTGATGGCGTGTTGAGGATCCAGGGCTGGATATGCGTACCCAATGTGGATGGGCTTTGGGAGTTGATTCTTGAGGGGGCCCACAACTCGCAGTATTTCATTCGTCTGGGTGCCACGAAGATGTACCAGGATTTGAGACAACGCTATTGGTGGAGGAGGATGAAGAAGGATATAGTTGGGTTTGTGGCTCGGTGTCTCAACTGTCAGCAGGTTAAGTATGAGCATCAGAGATCGGGTGTCTTTCTTCATAGGTTAGAGATCCCAGGGTGGAAGTGGGAGTGGATCACCATGGACTTTGTAGATGGGCTCCCACGGACTTCGAGGAAGTTCGGCGCTATTTGGGTGATTGTGGATCGTTTGGCCAAGTCAGCTCATTTCATTTTAGTGATGATTACATACTCTTCCGAGCAGCTAGCTCAAATATACATCTATGAGATCGTCAGGCTTCATGGCGTACCGGTATATATTATCTCTAACCGGGATATGCAGTTTACCTCACGATTTTGGAGAGTCGTACAACAGGAGTTGGGTACTAGAGTGGAGGTGAGCACGGTATTTCACCCTCAGACGGACGGGCAGCCCGAGCGCACTATTCAGATATTAGGGGATATGCTCTATGCGTGTGTGATGGAGTTTGGAGGGTCATGGGACAAGTTCCTGCCCCTTGAGGAGTTTGCCTACGACAATAGTTATCAGTCCAGCATTCAGATGGCACCGTATGAGGCTCTGTATGGTAGGCGGTGTCGCTCCCCAGTGGGTTGGTTCGAGTCGGGCGAGGCCCGATTATTGTGTACAAACTTGGTCGAAGATGCCCTGGATAAGGTGAAGGTGATTCAGGATAGACTTCGCACAGCTCATCCAGACAAAAGAGTTATGCAGACCGGAAGGTTCGCGATGTAACATTCATGGTTGGAGAGCAAGTATTGCTTTGGGTATCGCCTATGAAGGGCGTTATGAGGTTCGGGAAGAAGGTCAAGTTGAGCCCAAGGTATATTGGTCCTTTAAAGGTGTTGCTGCATGTTGGGAAGGTTGCTTATGAGATTGTCTTACCTCCAGCCTAGCAGGAGTTCATCTGGTATTCCACGTTTCTATGCTCAGAAAGTATCACGGTGATTCGGCTCATGTATTGGATTTCAGCTCAGTCCAGTTAGACAAGGATCTATCTTATGTCGAGGAGCCAGTGGCTATTTTGGATAGGCAGGTCAGAAAGCTAAGGTCAAAAAACATTGCTTCAGTAAAGGTTCAGCGGAGGGGTCAGCCGGTCGAGGAGGCGACTTGGGAGACCGAGCAGGATATACGCAGCCGTTATCCTCATCTTTTCGCAGTTTCAGGTATGTCTCTATACTCGTTTGAGGGCGAACGATTGTTTTAAGAGTGGGAGGATGTGACGACCCGACCGATCATCTTGAGAGTTATAGTCTTGATCCCTTATTAACTGCTTTCCTAATATCTATTTCTGCTATTGTGACTTGCCGGGAGGGTTCGTTTTGGTTTTCGGAGTGAATTGAGTCACTTAGTCTCTTTATTAGAAGCTTAAGTTGGAAAAGTTGACCGGATGTCGAGTTGTGTGTAAACAACCTCGGATTGAATTTTGAGGGGTCCTTAGCTCCGTTAGGTGAGTTTGGACTTAGGAACGCGTCTGAAATGTGATATGGAGATCCGTAGTGGAATTAGGCTTGAATTGGCGATAATTAGAATTTGGGCGATTTTGGCCGGCAGTGGAAATTTTGATATCGGGGTCGTATTGGATTTTCAAAAGATGGAGTAGATTCGTGGTGTCATTTCTGACTTGTGGGTAAAATTTGAGGTCAATCGGACATGGTTTGATAGGTTTCGGCATCGGTTGTCAAATTTGAAAAATTCAAAGTTCTTTAAGTTGAATCGGAGGATGATTCGTGATTTTAGCGTTGTTTGATGTGGTTTGAAGGCTCGACTAAGTTCGTATGGTGTTTTAGTATTGATTGGTATCTTTCGTTGAGGTCCCGGGGGCCTCGGGTGAGTTTCGGGTGCTTAACGGATTGAAATGAGACTTGGGAGAATTTCTGAAAATTTGCTGGTTCTGGTGTTTTTGCACCTGCGGTGGGAAGTCCGAATGTGCGGCCCCGCAAAACCGAGGATGGGGTTGCAAGTGCCATTTTAGGCATAAGGTTCAGTGGTCGCGATGCATTGAGGAGCCGTAGAACCGGAGCCGCATCTGCGGTAGAGTGATCGAAGAAGCGGATTTGGGAAGAAGTGAGGTTCCGCAGAAGCGGACAAGTTAGCATAGAAGCGCATCCGCAGATACGGATAGATGTGTGCAGGTGCGGAGTTTGAAGAGCTAATGAATTTCCGCAGGTGTTGAGATCTAGCCGCAGAAGCGATACCGTGGAAGCGGTTAATTGCCCACAGGTGCGGTTTAGCTCGGCAGTTTTAAAGGTTCAAATTGAGGTTTTGAGTTCATATCACAAAATTGAATTGGGAGCTCGTAGAAGGCAAATTTTGGAGAGATTCTTGTGTGTGTGTTTGGGGTAAGTAATTCTTACCTAGTTTTGGTTGATTCCCATAATTATGTCTTTAATTTTACCATTAAATTAGTGATTTGGAGTGGAAATTGGGAAAATTTTGGGAAAAAGTCCTTAGGCCAAATTTTGGGGTTTTGATCGGGATTTTGGTATCGGATTTGAGAAAATTATGGTTAGACTTCTGAGTGAATGGGTGTTCATAATTTGTGACTTTTACCCGATTCCAAGACGTGGGCCCGGGGAGGCTTTTTGAGCTATTTTTCAATTTCTTACTTTAACTTTGATTTGTTCGCTAGATTAGTTTCCTGTAGTTATATTTATGTTATGTAATTAGTTTTTGCTAGATTTGGGTCATTCAAATTCAGATATTCGAGGAAATACCATTATTTCAGATTGATTTGAGCTTGGTTCGAGGTAAGTGGCTTGCCTAACCTTGTGTGGGGGAACTCTGCTTAGGATTGGTACTGTTTAACCAAAGAATTAGACCCTTTGACTAAAGCTTATTTTTAAGATGAATACGGGTTACTGATAATCAAGATAATGGAAAATATGAATAATAGACAATATTACAGAAATAAAAGATCGAAGTTGATTGTATTCGAGAATCAGATGCCTTTACAAGCTGTATTCCCCTCCCTTATATATGAGATTCTTATAACATACGACTCCTGCTATGGTTACTCATTAATGACTAATTATGACATTGATGAGGCGTTACAAAGGATAACGGTTGTAAGGATTCAGTTACATAACGAAACCAATTTGTTTAACCAAAGAATTTGACCCTTTGACTAAAGCTTATTTTTAAGATGAATACGGGTTACTGATAATCAAGATAATGGGAAAAATGAATAATAGACAAATAAAAGATCGAAGTTGATTGTATTCGAGAATCATATGCCTTTACAAGATGTATTCCCCTCCCTTATATAGGAGATTCTTATAACGTACGACTCCTGCTATGGTTACTCATTAATAACTAATTATGACATTAATGAGGCGTTACAAAGGATAACGGTAGTAGGGATTCAGTTACATAACGTTCGAGTAATCAATTGTGGATCCTTGAATCTGCCCGTAGCTTTGTCTAGATTCATTCTGACCGTGCCTCTCTCCCATTTTGATCAAGTTGAATTTCCCGTGGCTAATAAGTTCGTGGGTTTACTGAACCGTGCCTCTTTGTACCGTACCTCTTCAAAGAGTTACGTCCAGCTGTCATNATCCTTTTCGGATTGGTTCTACATTTACTCAGCACCTTTTAGTTATTTTTGCGGTTGTGCCAGTCCTGAAGTGACATCTTCAATTATGAATTTTCATCATTATTTTCCTTTTTCATCATGTTTGACGGTTGTCTTCAAGTATAAATACATGTTTTCTTTTCTTTCCTTCCACGAAACACTTTTCTAACTCTGTTTTTTGTAAAAAAAAAACTTTCTTATTTTCCTTTGTAAACATGTCTTCTTCAAACCAACCTCAAAGAGTAATAGACATTGAAAGCTTAGCGCCATCTTCTGCTCCGACTAGGAGTCGGAGGGGTGGTAGACTTAGAAGTCTAGTATCCACTCCTTCGATGGGCTCTTCTTATTCTCAAATAGTTCCTTCTCCTTCCACTAGATCTCCAGTTACTCCAAGATTTAGGGTTTCTCGGTCTTCGTCTAGAGGTAGAGGCGAATGCCTTCGTGAACCTGGAGTCGATGAAATTGTCCCTGCTGAGTTTGTTTTCTCTAGGGATACAAGTTCTTGTAGATCAATCTTCTCCTCTTGATAGTGTAGAAAGATATCCAACCCTAATAACTGAGGGTTAGATTTCCCTTGTTCGTAGGGAATGCTTTTGGAAATCTGACTTTCCTGTCTATATTCCGAATAGCAATCAAAGAATAATGTCTTACAAGACGGGTTATTCTTTTGTTTATACAGATCCTTTCACTTTAGGGTTTAGACCCCCCATTGACCTAGTTATAATTGAGTTTTTCCATTTTTTCAATATATGCTTAGGACAAGTTGGCTGTCGCATGCCTTAGGAGTTTGGCTTCTTTAGCCTCGATTCCTTTTACCTTCAACCATCTTATTCACCTCTACTCTCCTATCTTATTTCGTGAAGGGGGTTTTACTCTGACTGCCAGAAGCAAAATAGTGTTAATAACCCCTGGAGACGATAAGGATAGGGGTTGGTACCTTCGGTATGTCGCTGTACCCACTGCTGGTTTAGTGGGTGAAGAA
>ML311340.1:0-42838 GCA_005239505.1 Nicotiana paniculata
TATATATATACATATATAGCTATCACAAACGAACAACTAGCTTTATCCTCCCTGCCAAGGTTTAGACTATAACATAAGAGGGAATAAGAAAATCTGCAGCATATATGTTTATGGAAGTAATGCATTGCAAAACCACCAAGAAGCAACATGACTTGTACCATAATGCTTGTCAAAAAGCAAAATCCTAGAAAAACAAAAACAAAATAAGCAGCAGTTTGGTCCCCCTTCTGATGTATTAGGCCAACCAACATATAGTTTTTCCAGTCAAACCAGGAAAGAAGAGTGAAGTGAAGACTGGAAAAAAAATGGATCAAAAACCAAAACTCAGAGAGGAGGCAAAAACTATGTCACTATAAGACATGGAAATAAAGTAAGCAACTCAGATTGCAGAATGGAGTTCAACTGACCGTGTATTGAATCTCAAACTGATATTATGACACTAAATAGTGTTTCCCCTATTGGATATGGAATCACAATTAGGTAGACTGTGGGAAGAATTATGGCTATAAAGGTCCTCGCCCTCAAGCACATGGTTCTAAAGATTCAATCTCCAAGCGGTACTACAGATTAGGCAGAAGAAGAACTAGAACTAGAATTATTCGCTCCTCCCCTTGTACCAAGAAGCAAGTTCAGAACATAAGGATAAACCTCATCTCTTTACTTAGTCATTTTTCACTCCTTCTATCTGCATGACTGATTTCTTTTGATGAGTAGTGCCCATCACTCGCCTCTTTCTGTCCTGTATGAAGGAGCATAACTGACTATAGAGCATGAATATCAAGAATTAGAACAAAAAGAGAACCGTGGGATTATCTGAGTAAATCAGAAGCAATATAGAGCTAAGTTTAAATTAGTAACTTACCAATGACAACACTGTTTTTATTCTCCTTTTTCTTATTTTCCTTTTGGGGGGGGGGGGGGGGGNAGGAAGCTAGCTCCAGATGACTTTATGCAGAAAAGACGACGGAGTAAAAATTCGATCAGTATTAGTCAGCATATTGATACGTACCACAAAATTTGAAGATTGATAAAGGAAAAAGAAGAGACACCTAAAGAGTAAAATAGGAATAATTACTCTTGAACAGTAATCTCGAGAAATCAATAGAGTTCAGCTAACATTGAAGACAGAGAGGAAGAGATAATTTCATTAATCTTTACAATCCAAAGATGTATACAAATAGTAGAACCTGTGATGAGCTATATGCATCATGTGCGAAGGAGGGAAAGTTAGTTATAACTAACTTCTGGAAATCACGTGACATAAATGTGCTACAAGAATGAATTAAATAGGAAAGCTGGTACAAAGGCTCGTATCACACATGTTAGCTTATAATTATAAAGAAAACAAGAAAGAAATAAAAGATAAAACTGAAAAGAAATTAGCAAATGCTTTCTGATGTTTTATACTTCAATATCACACAAGAGGGGGAAGGGTGATTTGCGCGGTGTCCAATTTTTTGCATGCACATATTATAGAAGACCTGGTTCTTTTATGTGTTCCTTAAACTACTGTTACAGAATAATAAATGCAGAAATTAAAGAACATAAGAATTTTTACGTAGAAAACACCCGGCTCAAAGGGTGAAAAAATCACGACCTACTACCCAGTAGGATTTTCCCCAAACACTTCACTACAACTCTGAGCCAACAACAAAGTTTACAAACTCTTGCAAACCTACGGATTAACTCTAACCCTTATAGCAACCAGCCAAAGGTTGTTGCGACTACTTCAAGTTAACTTAACTTGAACAACTCGAGTTTACAACCTCTTGCGAACCTAAGGATTAACTCTGACCCTTATAGCAACACGCCACAGGCTGTTACGTCAAGTTAACTCTAACTTGAATAATACAACTCAAGTACCTAGTACAATTTGCTTCTAAGAAAGCTGAAAGGTACAACTCAAGATGTTTACTACACTTTGAACTAGAAATAAAAGAAAGACACATAAAACTCTTTATGGAGCTGGTTCTTCAATCTAGTTCGTGTAGCTTCAGGATCGCACTCTTAAAACTCACAAGAATTGCTCTCAAAATGCCTTGCTATTTTGATCTTAATTATTGCTTATCTTCAATATGTGTGCATCCCTGTAAACTGAGAACATCATGAAATATATAGTGTTAGTAGATGAAGAAATAACTAGAGTTCTATGTTTTACTCTTCCTTGGTGGAAGAGTTCTAGTCAACTTCAACTTCTAACTCCTCTTTTATCTTGGATAGAATTCTCTTCAAGTAAGGAGTCCTGCTCCTTACCAAATATGCAACATTTTTGTTCAGTGATTATCATAAATAACCATTAATACTTATCCCTTTCACGTGCATGCATTTTGCTTGATTCTATCCGCCACTTGTGTACACTGTCCATGGACCTGGTTAATGCATGTGTTCCTTTGTCAATCATCAAAACCAAAACTGCTCAGGTTAACAAATTCCCCCTTTTTGATGATGACAAACTCGGTATTTTTCATAAGCATGGAACTTGTTTCAACTCAACTCAACATTAACACAATGTTAGAACACTTTTCATTTAAAGTCACAAATCATCAAGGACCAGGTTCATTAGGTTATAAACATCACATTTCAAAGCAAAATCACACCTTATCATCCCCCTTTTGGCATCATCGAAAAGTTGCATAATTAAGTTAAGTAACCAGATTTTAGCAGATATTATTCATGGCCACTGGGCTACTTCAAATGCAATCATGGATTCAATTTTATCTTTATCAATCTAAGGATATTAGTCATCTAAGAAATATCAACAAATAATTTGAGCAAAAGCAGTGAATTTAATTGATTGATAAGATCCTACCACAAAGCATAAGAAGAAATAAAAACATAGAACCATGAGCAAAAAATAGAGAAATCCCACTAAGATCACTGGTTACAACTGGACTAGGAAGGATTTAGGACTGGGAAGGACCGGGTTATTATTTCATCGCCTGAAGCAGTTTCAACATATCTTAAAGAATACCACCATTCTTCTCCTTTTACTTTGCAAGCTCACACTTGAGATAGTCTCTCTCAGCCTCTACTTCAGCCAACCTAGTCTTCAATCGTTCGATCTCAACATCCTTAACCATTTTTCTTCCACTATTTGAGCCTTTTTGTTCTTTTTGGTAAACGTGGTTGTTTTAGTCACAACTGAACCCACTGCCACAACCTTTGTTTCTTGAGAAGTCTTTCTCTTTTTGGCACTAGATATGGTTACTTCACATCTTTATCTTCATCCTCATGAACCAGGTTCATTTCCTCAATCTACACTACTCTACTTGGCTTACTAGTTTTTTTTCGAAATGACTTTCTTGGCACTCTGATCTAAGGCCTTCTTACTTTGGCCTTACTCTGCTTCTTAGTCTTTTGATTGTAACTATCTGACACCTTTTGCAGTAGATTGGGGCTCTTGTCTATTTTAGCAAGAGAAAGAACTGGTTCATGAAACTGTTTCCTTAACCTAACTAGCCCTTTTGCTGCACTTCTATCACCAACACCATCACTTATCTCATGTGATTCTATCCTCATACTTTCATTCATAGTCTCCTCATTTTCACTAATATATTGACTCCATACCACCATTGCACATGTCTCATCATGTAATCCATAACCAATGGGTTAATCATCCAGCCACTTGTTCTTCCACCCTTCTCCTCGCATCAGCCTCAACACCATCGCACTCCCTTTATTTTTACTTTTTATTTTTACCACTAATGTCTTTAGTAACAACATTTCCCTTTCAATACCAGCCACACACCCAACGAGAACAAACTCATTCTCAAGAGTTTCTGCAATTTTAGAACCAAACTTAGAGGTGAGAAACATAGAGGTTACCTGTTCAGTTTCAGAAGAAACTGGTTCTTCCCCCTCAGTTGCAAAATAGATCATCAGAATTCTATGGTTCTTCTGCTTGACTGGCTTGTAGCATCATGCACTTAGTTTATTCTCTACTGGCCACTATTTTGCATGCAATCATTTTGATATGCCTTTTCTTAGGGGTTTGGGTGGTTGAAAGAGTGGGTGAAGGTTCTTTGGGTGAGTAAGGGTTTTCAGAGTTTTTGGGATTCTCATGGGTATTGCCATTTGATCAATTCAAAAACTTGAGATAAATGGAGAGTGTTTTGAGGTTTTGGAGGTTTTGATCTTTCAAAAAAATTTGAGATAAGAGGGTAAGGTCAGATCAATTTAAAGATGAAAAAGTTGAGTGCGTAACAACAACTTTTTGGAGGTTAGAAGTCTTTTCATCTTGGGAGTTTCATTTTGAAGAGGCGTCAGACTCTTCTCCAAATATTTCGGCAATTATTGTGCATGGGGCTCTTGATGAAACTAGTTCATTTGTAGCTAATTGGTTCAAAAGTAATTTAGGATAAAGTGGGAATCTTTCAGTTCATGATCCATATGCCGTTATTTCAAATTATGCGGAGTGTAGAATACACTCCTTCTAAGCTCGATGAACCAGGTTCTTCGCTGCAGTTCTCTTGTGTAAGACTGATTTTTTCGAAGAAAATAAGGATATATCATTAGACATCAGTGAGACATTTTAGCACATGGAACAAGAGTATACTAATAAAAGTATGAGACTGAGCAATATCTAATCTGATTATTTACAAAATTCACAAATTATCTAACCAATCATTGAGTTAGAACTGGTTCCTCTTAGGTGATATTAATCATCCATAATTCTATCATGTTCCTTTCAAAGTGATCTCTACTCAAAGATTTTGTGAAGATGTCAACTATTTTCTTATCAGTAGCACAAAACCACAATGATCAGACCCTTTTCAAAGTTATCCCACAGAATATGATGCCTAACATCTATGTGCTTAGTTCCTTTGTGATTGACCGGTTCTTGGTCATACTGATTACACTAGTTGTCACGACCCAAAATCCCAACTCAGGTCGTGATGGCACCCAACAACGTGGTCGGGCAAGCCAACACTCAATTTACTAAGGGTTCTTTCTTATTTGATTAAACATTTCAACATATACCAAGTTTTAAAGCTTGAAACATAAATCGAAAAGGATAATTAGCCAGTTTAAATCAAAAGCGGTCGTAAGGAGGCGTAAGCCAACATATATACAGATCCGTAATCCATAATAACTACCACGTGTGTGTGCCAGGAACTAGTGTCACAAGTCTTACGGGCATACTAACAAATATACAAAAGATATAATATACAGTCCCACTGTCTGAAATAAATAAATGGGAAATAATCAAAAGAAACTCCATGGTGCTGCCGGAGATCGCCAGGAGAAGAAGCTCATCGTGAAGTCAGGTCCCACTATAATCAGAATCAAGCTCCAGTCTGAAACCAGGTGCACCAGCCTCAGAACCTGTACAATTAAGTACAAACGTGTAGCATGAGTACATAAATATATATGTACCCAGTGAGTATCCCGTCTAATCTCGAAGAAGTAGTGACGAGAGTTCGACTTGACACTTACTAAGGTCCAACAATATAATTTAACAGAATATGATGGAAACGATAGGCATGTAAAGGTAGTGAAGTAGCAAATATATAAGGCACTGAAATCCAAGTAAATACTGGAAGTAAATAAACATTACTACCTCATATTCCCCCAAATATCTGTCAAATCAATATCCATGAATTCAGTAACAATTTATCATGCGCATACGGGATAAGGACAACCGGCCTAAGCCATAAAATAATCATATATGTGCACTGCCGAGGGTCGAACAGCCCAAACCATAAGTGCAACTTTGCCATAAAGTACTCATATCTATGCACTGTCGAGGGTCGAACGGCCCGAACCATATGGGCATCTTTGCCATAAAGTAATCATATATATGCATTGCCGAGGGTCGAACGGCCCGAACCATAAGTGCATCTTTCAATCCGCTGTGGCGTACGGCCCGCTCCCATGAGAGTGGGGGAAATCACACTCAGCTCGCGGAATGTAAATTTGCGAAGTGGTCACATGCACACACAATATTCTTTTTAAATTACTTTTCAGTGAACAATTCCTTAAAATTTCTCAAATTCCATGATCTCAGGGAAATAAGCCGCATGTAACATTAATTCATTAAGCATATAATTCATTTCAAGGAAGACAAAGGCATGATATGGGCCTAACTACCCGGACATAATAATAATGGTCGCTACATACGGACTCTTGTCACTTTGTATGTACGTATCCCCCACAAACATCACACATAGCATTTAAATCACCTACAGGGACAATTCCCTCTTACGAGGTTAGAAAGGAGACTCACCTCGTGCCAAATCTACTTCCCGGACTAAGAACGCCCCCGAAATTCCAAACTCGTCTCCCAAGGACTCCAAACTAATCAAACATTATGTAAATATATCAAATTATACTCAAAGCATGGAATTATCCTACTATTTAGTCAAATGCATCATTCTTGAAGAAATCCTAAAATCCAACCCCGGCCCGCATGCTCGGATTTCGAAAATTCTCGAAGGAAACACTCACCCATAACCTAAGGATCGTTAATATATGATTTTTGTATGAATTCATAGCCAATTCACGGGTAATTCTCTAAATTCTCGAAAGCCCTAGATTACTACCCAAATCCTTAATTTTCCACTAATTAGGTAGTTAAATTCAACTAGGAATTCATGCATTAACTAACTTTAGTATAGGAATCACTTACCTTTTAGTAGCTAGGTTGTGGGACTCTTTTCCAAGCTCTCAAGATTGCCTATGGTGGAAGAAAATGGAGTGAAAATGGGATAATCGCGCATTTAAAGACATTACTCCCAACAGGGGTTTCCGCACCTGCGACTTGACGACCGCACTTGCGGTCTCGCGCCTGCGAGAAAGGACTAACACCTGCAGAAGAGGGGCAAGGGGCCTGGGCTCGCGCCTGCGGGCAGGAGTCCGCACCTACGGCTCCGCACCTGCGGGGAAAGGGCCCGCACCTGTGAGAACTGGGAAGCCTACCTAGGGGTCGCACCTGCGAGGCTGGGACCGCAGGAGCGGTCTCGCACCTGTGACTGGCAACCGCACCTGTGGTCACACCAGAACAGGTGCACCAGTAGTTGCTTCAGCTGGTTTTTACCCTCGTTTGGTGCCCGAGAAGCACCTGGGCTCACCCGAGCCCCCGTCCAACCAGACCAACAAGTCCCAAATCATAATACGGACTCGCTCGATCCTTTGAAACACCCACAACAATGTTAAAACTCAAAATCACAGCTCAAAACACCTATAATCAAACATAGGAACTTTAAGTTTCTAGAATTGGCTAACTATGCGCCGAACCGACCTGTACTACTCGGAATGACACCAAATTTTGCAGGCAAGTCATAAATGACATAACGGAACTATTCCTGATCTCGAAATTCCGTTCGGACCTCCATAACACAAAAACACATCCCAAACCACAATATGAACTTAAGGAAACTCTTATTTCGATATTGGGCGTTGAAAAGCTCTCGGGTCATCCAAAACCCATTCCAAACATACGCCCAAGTCCGAAATCATCATACGAAGCTACCGAAACCATCGAAACTCGATTTCGAGGTCGTTTACTAAAAATGTTGACCGAAGTCAAACTTGGCCGAAAAGGCCAACCTTAAGGAACTAAGTGTTCCAATATCGCTCTAAACACTTCCGAATCCCGAACCACCCGTCCCCGCAAGTCATAAATCACAATAAGCCTCTATGGGGAGTTTCATTTAGGGGAACGGGGTCCGATAACGCAAAACGACCGATCGGGTCGTTACATTCTCCACCTCTTAAACAAACGTTCATCCTCAAAAGGGTCTAGAATCATACCTGAAGTTTTGAATAAGTGCGGATATCTGCTCCGCATGTCCTCCTTGGACTCCCAGGTTGCTTCCTCGACTGGTTGGCCTCTCTACTGGACCTTCACCACAGAAACTCTCTTGGACCTCAACTGGCGATCCTGTCTATCAATCATAGCAATTGGCTCCTCCTCGTAGCCCAACCTCTCATCCAAATGAATAGTGCTGAAATCGACCACGTGAGAGAAGTTTGCGTGGTACCGTCGGAGCATGGATACATGAAAAACCGGATGAACTCCTGATAAATTGGGAGGTAAAGCTAGTTCATAAGCAATCTCCCCAACATGCCTCAACACCTCGAAGGGACCTATAAACCTCGGGCTCAACTATCCCTTCTTCCCGAACCTCATAATACCCTTCATCGGCGAGACCTTCAACAGAACCTTGTCTCCCTCCATAAATTATACATCACGCCCCTCTGATCCACGTAACTCTTCTGTCTAGACTGTGCTGTGCGGAGCCTCTCCTGAATCAACTTCGCCCTCTCCAAATCAACCCTCACCAGGTCGGTGCCATATAACTTAGCCTCGCTAGGCTCAAACCGCCCGATAGGAGAACGACATCGCCGACCATACAAAGCCTCAAATGGAGCCATCTCGATGCTGGACTGATAACTATTATTGTAAGCAAACTTGGCCAAAGGCAAAAACTGGTCCCACTGACCTCCGAAATCAATAACATATGCCCTGAGCATGCCTCCAATATCTCAATTGTACGCTCCGACTAGCCGTCAGTCTGAGGGTGAAATGTTGTGCTGAGGTCTAACTGGGTACCATCTCACTATGCGATGCTCTCCAGAAGTGCGAGGTGAACTGAAGACCTCGATCTGATATAATGGACACCGGCACACCGTGCAACGGACTATCTCCCGAATGTATATCTGGGCTAACCTCTCAGAAATATATGTAGTAGCTACAGGAATGAAATGTGCCGATTTGGTCAATCGATCCACAATGATCCAAACCGCGTCAACCTTCCGCAAGTTCGAGGCAACCCAACCACGAAGTCCATAGTGATGCGCTCCCATTTCCACTCAGGAATAAGCATCTGCTGAAGTAGGCCTCCTGGCCTCTGGTGCTCATACTTCACCTTCTGGCAATTAAGACACCTAGTCACATACTCCACAATGTCCCTTTTCATCCACCTCCACCAAAAATGCTGCTTCAAATCACGATACATCCTCGTAGCACCAGGATGAATAGAACACCGAGAACTGTGTGCCTCTTCTAGAATCCTCTCCCTCAGGCCATCAACATTAGGAACACATAAACGGCCCTGAAGTCTCAGAACACCATCCTCGCCAATAGTAACCTCCTTGGCACCACCCTGTACCATTGTCTCCCAAAGCTCTTCTAAGCATGGATCATCGAACTGCTGGGCCTTAATCTCCCCCAATAACAAAGAATGAGCAACCACATGTGCTAAAACTCGACGAGGCTCTGAAAGGTCTAATCTCACCAGGTGATTAGCCAAGGACTGAATGTCCAAGGCTAGAGGTGTCTCCTCTGCTGCAATATAAGCCAAACTACCCATACTTTCTGCCTTCCTGCTCAAGGCATGTGCTACCACATTTGCCTTTCCCGGATGATAAAGAACGGTGATATCATAACTCTTCAACAACTCAAGCCATCTGCGCTGCCTCAAATTAAGATCTCTCTGCTTGAACAAGTGCTGCAAGCTGCGGTGATTTGTATAAACCTCACAGGACACCCTATACAAGTAGTGCCTCCAAATATTAAGAGCATGAACAATCGCCCCCAACTCCAAATCATGCACAGGGTAATTCTTCTCATGAACCTTCAGTTGGCGCGAAGCATAAGAAGTAACTCTCCCTTCCTGCATCAACACACACCCCAAGCCAATGCGTGAAGCGTCGCAATATACTGTGTACATCCCAGAACCGGAAGGCAATACCAGGACTGGTGCAGAAGTCAATGCCGCCTTGAGCTTCTGAAAGCTCACCTCACACTCGTCTGACCTCTAGAACGGGCATTCTTATGAGTCAATCTAGTCAATGGATCTGCAATCGAAGAAAACCCCTCCACAAATAGGCGATAATAGCCTGCTAGGCCGAAAAAGCTCCTGATCTCTGTAGCTGAAGTAGGATGCGTTCAACTCCTAACTGCCTCGATCTTCTGAGGATAAACCTTGATACCCTCTCCGGATACCACATGCCCCAAGAATGCCACATAATCCAACTAGAACTCACACTTGGAGAACTTAGCATATAGCTTTTGTTCCCGCAAAGTCTGGAGCATAACTATCAAATGTTGCTCGTGCTCCCCCAAGCTACGTGAGTAAATCAAGATGTCATCAATAAAGATAATGACAAAGGAATCAATATACGACATGAACACCCTATTCATCAAGTCCATGAATGATGCTGGGGCATTAGTCAAGCCAAAGGACATCACCAGGAACTCATGGTGGCCATACCTTGTACAAAAAGCAGTCTTCAGAACATCTGAGGCCCGAATCCTCAACTGATGATATCCCAATCTCAAATCAATCTTATAAAACACCCGAGCACCCTACAACTGGTCAATCAAATCATCGATGTGAGGCAAAGGATACTTGTTCTTAATGGTGACCTTGTTCAACTGGCGGTAATCAATACACATCCGCATGGACCCATCCTTCTTCTTCACGAATAGAACTGGAGCACCCCACGGTGATACACTCGGTCTGATGAACCCCTTAGCCAACAACTCCTCAAGCTGCTCCATAAACTACTTCAACTCTTTCGGAGCCATACGGTGCGGAGGAATAGATATAAGCTGGGTGTTTGGAGCTAAATCAATGCAGAAATCAATATCTCGATCCGGAGGCATGCCTGGGAGGTCTGAAGGAAATACATCAGCAAACTCTCAAACCACTGGCACTGAATCAATCGTCGGAGGCTCGGCGATGGTGTCCCTCACATAAGCAAGATAAGCCAGACAACCCTTCTCGACCATATGTCGAGCCTTCAGGAATGAAATAACTCGGCTGGCTGCACTAACTGAGGAACCTCTTCACTCCAGCCTAGGTGACTCGGGCATGGCTAAAGTAACTGTCTTGGCATGCCAATCTAGCACGGCATGATAAGGAGATAACCAATCCATGCCTAGAATAACCTCAAAATTGACCATGTCGAGCAATAAAAGGTCTGCTCTGGTCTCGAATCCCCAGAATGTGATCACACAAGACCGATAGATCCGGTCTAACACCACAGAATCACCCACAAGAGTGGACACATATATAGGAGAACCCAAGGACTTGCGAGGAGTGTGACGACCCAAAGGGTCATCACCTATTTTATTACCTATTATGTACTTCCAAGGACTTGAAAACCTTATTTGTAATTGCCTCGATTTGCATGCGTAGTCCGGGCGCGTAGCCGGATAGCTTAAATATAAAATTCTGTGAAAAATGCTAAGATTTGATATTAAAATGAATAAATTTAACTTTTTTCAACATTTTGGGTAAACGGACCCGGACCCGTGATTAGATGGTCCTGGAGGGTCCGTAGGAAAATATGGGACTTGGGCGCATGCCCGGAATCAAATTCCGAGGTCCCAAGCCCGAGAAATGAATTTTTGAGTAAAATTATTTTGTGAAAATATTTAAGGAAATTGAAAATGAAATTTGATTAGAAAGTAATTGTATCATGCCCGTATTTTGGTTCCGGTGCCCGGCACAGGTCTTATATATGGTTTAAGCACTTTCTGTGAAGTTTGGTTGAAATCGGATGGCGTTTGATGTGTTTCGGACTTAAAATGGAAAATTTGATGTTTTATGAAGCTTGATAGAATTCATGGATTTTGAGGCTTAATTTGGTGTATATGATGTTATTTTGGCGATTTGATCGCACGGATAAGTTCATAAGATGTTTTTGAGGTAGTGTGTATATTTGGTTTAGAGCCCCGAGGGTTCGGGTGAGTTTCGGATAGGCCACGGATTGCATTTTTGAACTTAGAGTCTGCTGGTGATCTGTTCTGCAGGCTTCGCAAATGTGAATCCAGCATCGCAAATGCGAACAGTGCACTGGCTGGCAGTGCTCGCAAATGCGAAGCCAGCATCGCAAATGCGAAGGTGCATTGGTTGCACAGTGATCACAAATGTGATCCTTCCTTCGCAAATGCGAAGTCCCTCCTCCTACACACTGATCGCAAATGCGAAGTATTCTTCGCAATTCCCATGCAGGGGTGTTCGCAATTGCGATGCCAACCAGTGGCCTGCACTGTACAAAACCGAGTTTTTACTTCATATTTCATATTTTCTCAAACTCAACACTTTTAGGCGATTATTCCAAAGAACAAGACTCTTCCAAATCAGTTGTAAGTGGTTTTTACTCATTTCTTTTCAATCATTAACATCATTTAACATGTTTTCGACTTAAAATCAAAGATTTTCATGGGTGAAATTTGGTGAATTGGGTAGAATTTAGGTTTTTTCTAAAATTGGGGTTTGAGTGGGTGATTGACCTCCGAATTGAGAGATTTTATATGACTAGACTCGTGAGGATTCGAGGGTCCTGAAAATGTAAAATTTACCCGACTCCGGTATGCTGGCCTGATGGGCATTTTGGTCATTTCACCTAATTTCGCGCTCTAACCTCGAATTTAATAGTAGAACAAATTGCATGAGATGTTATTTACGGTATGACATTTATTTGAATAGATTTGGGCCATTTGGAGTTGGATACTTGTGGCAAACGTGTGGTTTCGGGTTGATTGCTATACTTCGGACCTGAGGTAAGTGTTTGGTCTAACCTTAGCTTGAGGGAATAGGAGTTGAGTCTGCTACTTGCTAATTGTAGAGTAAGATGTATAGGCATGGTGACGAGTGTCTATACATTGGTGTCTAGCATGACCGTGAGTCTTTATATTGGGAATATTCTGATTTTGTGATAATTTCCATGCTTAATTGATGATTTCTATAAATTGTGAATTGAATAATGAAGAAATATGAGATAGTATGTCTATGGAGCATCGACTCAAATTGTGAATTGAATAATGAAGAAATATGAGATAGTATGTCTATGGAGCATCGGCTCAAATTGTGAATTGAATAATGAAGAAATATGAGATAGTATGTCTTTGGAGAATTGGCTCAAATTGTGAATTGAATAATGAAGAAATATGAGATAGTATGTCTATGGAGCATCGGCTCAAATTATGAATTGAATAATGAAGAAATATGAGATAGTGTGTCTTTGGAGCATTGGCTCAATTTGTGAATTGAATAATGAGGAGATATGAGATATTACATCCTTTGGAGAATTGGCTCAAGTGATAGAATAAATCATGGAAATGAAAGTGAAATAAAGAGAACGAGTTATTGAAATATACCCTTGTCGGGATTTAATTGTGCAGTTGATGTTCCCTTTCCGGGATTTAAATATTTAATTTATGTTACCCTTGTCGGGATTTAATTGTTGAATTATTGTTCCCTTGCCGGGATTTCTATTCCTATTTTGTTTACTCTCTTGCCCTTGGTTGTGATTTCTGTTTGGGTAAGGAAGAGAATAAAAGCACGAAGGGTGATGCCGTTCCATGATTCATATTAAAAGCACGAACGTTAATGCCGTGCCGATATAGTAAGGTAAAAGCACGAAGGGTGATGTCGTTCCATGATTCATATTAAAAGCACGAAGGTTAATGACGTGCCGATATAGTGAGGTAAAAGCACGAAGGGTGATGACGTGCCATGATTCATATTAAAAGCACGAAGTTTAATGTCGTGCCGATATAGTGAGGTAAAGCACGAAGGGTGATGCCGTGAACTTGTCTTGGTGAGAATGAGAGTAAATCACGAAGGGTGATGCCGTGCACTTGTTTTGGTGAGTATGAGAGTAAAGCACGAAGGGTGATGCCGTGCACTTGTTTATTCCCTGTTGTTATTCTGATACTAGTCATTTACCTTGTTCTATTATTTAAATAAGTGTTTACTTTTCCCTTCTGTACTCTGGAAATGTTTTTCCCATAATTGTACTTAATTGTTTACTTCCTGCCGCTATTTCTATATATACATTTATTTGAACTGCACAGGTTTATTTGGTAGTCTGGTTCTAGCCTCGTCACTACTTCGCCGAGGTTAGGCTAGGCACTTACTCAGTACATGGGGTCGGCTGTACTAATGCTACACCTTCACTTCTTTATGTTGTGCAGATTACGCAGCTGGACCCGGAGGAAATCATTAGTGGGAGTTTCTTCCAGCTCATCACAGAGGCTTCAAGGTATACCCGCTAGCGTTCGTGGGCCTTAGCGTCTCTTCCATCCCTTTGTCTTCGATTCTGTCTTGTTTTTCCTTTAGTTTCAAAGGAAGACATGTATTCCCTTTCAGACTTGTATTTAGCACTCTTAGACAGTTCGTGAGTTTGTGACTCTAGGTTTTGGGAAGGTTTACGCGTTGTTGTATATGCTGCCCTTATTTAGCTTGGAACCATATTTATTTCCAGTGTTAAACTGTGAACTGTTTAGTTTATCCTAGTAAATTTGTGTTAATATGCTAGTCTATTTATATACGTTGGCTTGTCTAGCGGGTTCAACGTTAGACGCCATCACGACCCGATGGTGGGATTTCGGGGCGTGACAAGGAGCATCCAAAAAATGAGAAAATAATGCTGAAACATATGAATAGGTGGATCTTGGATCAAATAATATTGTAGCCTCTCTACCACATACTGAGATAATACATGTGATCACGGCGTCTGAGGCCACTGCATCTGATCTAGCCGGAATGGCATAAAATTTAGCTGGAGTACCGGAAGACTAAGCTCCACCAGAGTGAACAGGAGCTGCCTGACCTCCCCCTGACTGGCCTCCACCTCTAGGACGACCCCTGCCGACCTGTTCTCCACCTCTAGGTGGCCGGACTGCTGGTTCTGGACCCATCGGCTGATAACCCTGTTGCACGGCCTCGCCCTGAAACCTGGGACAATGCCTCCTCATATGACCTGGCTCCCCACACTTGTAACAACCCCAGGTACCATAGTCTGCTACCCCGAAGAAGAACCCTGAATGGTCGGAGGGCGATGTAAGCCCTATGGCATAGCACTGATGTAGGGGTTGAAGGATCTCTGATGATTGGGATAACCACTGGGTGAACTCTGAATGGATGGAGGACGGTAGGAACGCTTTGGCATGGCGCTAAAATGAGGCCTCGCTGGAACACCTCAGGGAGGGAGGTGTTGGCTATGAAGGCATGCTGGGCTGACTACTGCTAAACTAACCTCTGCCCCTAACTCGGGCACCTCTAAAATCTCTGGAGAATCTAGCCCTCTTGTCCTGCTGCCCCTGCTCCCCGCTCCTCGACCGATACCCCTCGATCCTGCGAGCAATCTCTACCACGAGCTGATAAGGAGTACCCATATCCACCTCTCGGGCCATGGTGGCCCTAATACCTGGATGCAACCCAGCCACAAATCTTCGTGCCCCTCTCTGCATCAGTAGGTAGTATCATGAGTGCATGGCGAGACAACTCTAAAAATCTGGCCTCATAATCTGTCACTGACATTTGTCCCTGCTCTATCCGCTCAAACTGATACCGCAGCTCTTCCCTCTCAGAGGATGGGATATATCTATCCAGAAACATCTGTGTGAACTACTCCCAAGTAACAGGAGGAGAATCTGCTGGCCTGCTGAGAATATAGGACTGCCACCAGCTGCGAGCTCTGCCCTTCAACTGGAAGTAGTGAAATCTACTCCATGGGACTCTAGTATCCTTATGTTGTGCAGTCTGTCCCTGCATCTGTCCACAAAATCATGGGCATACTCGCATCGCTCACCCCCGAAGACTGGAGGGTGCAATCGAGTCCATCTATCCAATAACTTCTGCGGATCGTCGTCCGCATCTAGTCTGGGCTCAGGTGCAGATGCAACAGGCTGGACCCCACCCACAAGTAGTGTACCCGGGGTATGATGTACTGTTGTTGTCTTACCTGCAACCTGGGCAATAGGGTTTTGGACTCCCCCTCCCGCCTGAGAAGCGGCAGGATCTGCTGGAAATAAACCAACATGGGACATAGTGTCCATAAATCTCATCATATGGCCCATGACTTCCTGGAAGCCTGGCGCCGTCATGAAGTCCACTGGAGCACAATCTGCTGAGGGCACCTCGTCCTGCTCCTCTATGATAGGATCCTCTAGTGGTGGTGCAACTGGAATAGCTCTAGGACACCCTCATCCCCTACCTCGGGTCGTTTCCCTCCCCCGACCTCTGCCACGACCTCGGACAACGGGGGTAGCGGCCCTTCCCAGGTCTGGAACATCAGATGCACGCGTCCTCACCATCTGTGAGAGAATAAAGGAATGAGATTTAGTAAACCATCGACTGCACGATAGAATAATAATAAAGAGAAGTTTCGTAACACCCTATAGCCTCCTAAAGATAAGTATAGACGTCTTTGTACCGATCTGCAAGACTCTACTGGGTTTTCCCGTGACTCGTGAGACTTACGTGAACCTAGTTCTCTGATACCATGTTGTCACGACCCAAAATCCCAACTCAGGTCGTGATGGCGCCTAACAGCGGGGTCGGGCAAGCCAACACTCAATTTACTAAGGGTTCTTTCTTATTTGATTAAACATTTCAACATATACCAAGTTTTAAAGCTTAAAACATAAATCGAAAAGGATAATTAGCCAGTTTAAATCAAAAGAGGTCATAAGGAGGTGTAATCCAACATATATACAGACCCGTAATCCATAATAACTGCCACGTGTGTGCTCCAGGAACTAGTATCACAAGTCCTACGGGCATACTAACAGAATGTACAAAAGATATAATATACAATCCCATGGTCTGAAAGAAATAGACGGGAAATAAGCAAAAGAAACCCCATGGTGCTGCCGGAGATTGCCAGGAGAAGCAGCTCACAGTGAAGTCAGGTCCCCCTATAATCAGAATCAAGCTCTGGTCTGCCAACCAGACGCACCAACCTCAGAACCTATACAATTAGGTACAAAAGTGTAGCATGAGTACATAAATATATATGTACCCAGTGAGTATCCCGTCTAATCTCGAAGAAGTAGTGACGAGAGGTCGACTTGACACTCACTAAGGTCCAACAATATAATTTAACAAAATATGATGGAAATGGTAGGCATGTAAAGGTAGTGAAGCAGCAAATATATAAGGCACTAAAATCCAAGTAAATACTAGAAGTAAATAAACAATTACTACCTCATCTTCCCCCAAATATCTGTCAAATCAATATCCATGAATTCAGTAACAATTTATCATGCGCATACGGGATAAGGACAACCGGCCTAAGCCATAAAATAATCATATCTGTGCACTGCCGAGGGTCGAACTGCCTAAACCATAAGTGCAACTTTTCCATAAAGTACTCATATCTATGCACTGTCGAGGGTCGAACGTCCTGAACCATAAGTGCATCTTTGCCATAAAGTAATCATATATATGCACTGCCGAGGGTCGAATGGCCCGAACCATAAGTGCTTCTTTCATACACCTTGGTGTCCGTCCCGCTCCCATGAGAGTGGGGGAAATCACACTCCGCTCGCGGAATGTAAATTTGCAAAGTGGTCACATGCACAAACAATATTCTTTTTAAATTACTTTTCAGTAAACAATTCCTTAAAATTTCTCAAATTCCATGATCTCAGGGAAATAAGTCGCATGTAACATTAATTCATTAAGCATATAGTTCATTTCAAGGAAGACACAAGGCATGATGTGGGCCTAACTACCCGGACATAATAATAATAGCCGCTACGTACGGACTCTCTTCACTTTGTACGTACGTAGCCCCCACAAACATCACACATAGCATTTAAATCACCTATGGGGAAAATTCCCTCTTACGAGATTAGAAAGGAGACTCACCTCGTGCTGAATCTACTTCTCAGACCAAGAATGCACCCGAAATTCCAAACTCGTCTCCCAAGGACTCGAAAATAATCAGACGTTATGTAAATATATCAAATTATACTCAAAGCATGGAATTATCCTACTATTTAGTCAAATGCATCATTCTTGAAGAAATCCCAAAATCCAACCCCGGCCCGCATTTTTGGCTTCTGAAAATTCTCGAAGGAAACACTCTCCTATATCCTAAGGATCGTTAATATATGATTTTTGTATGAATTCATAGCCAATTCATGGGTAATTCTCTAAATTCTCAAAAGCCCTAGGTTACTACCCAAATCCTGAATTTTCCACTAATTAGGTAGTTAAATTCAACTAGGAATTCATGCATTAACTAACATTAGGATAGAATTCACTTACCTTTTAGTAGCCGAGTCGTGAGACTCTTTTCCAAGATCTCAAGATCGCCTATGGTTGAATAAAATGGAGTGAAAATGGGATAATTTTGCATTTAAAAACCTTACTGCCTACAGGGGTTTCCGCACCTGTAACTCGACAACCGCACTTGCGGTCTCGTGCCTGCGAGAAAGGACTCGCACCTGCGGAAGAGGGGCAAGGGGCCTGGGCTCGCGCCTACGGGCAGGAGTCCGTACCTGCGAGAATTGGGCAGCCCACCTGGGGGTCGCACCTGCGAGGCTGGGACCGCAGAAGCAGTCCCACACTTGAGACTGGGCAACCGCACCTGCGGTCACACCAGAACAGGTGCACCAGCAGTTTCTTCAGCTGGTTTTTGGCCTCGTTTTGTGCCCGAGAGGCACCTGGGCCCACCCGAGCCCCTGTCCAAATATACCAACAAGTCCCAAATCATAATACGGACTCGCTCGAGCCTTCAGAACACCCACAACAATGCTAAAACTTAAAATCACACATCAAAACCCCTAGAATCAAACTTAGGAACTTTAAGTTTCTAGAATTTGCTAACAATGCGCCGAACCGACCTATACTACTCGGAATGACACCAAATTTTGCAGGAAAGTCATAAATGACATAACGAAACTAGTCCTAGTATCAGAATTCCATGCGGACCTCGATAACACAAAAACACGTCCCAAACCACAATATGAACTTTAGGAAACTCTTATTTTGATATTGGGCGCCGAAACGCTCCCGGGTCATCCAAAACCCATTTCGAACATACGCGGAAGTCCAAAATCATCATACGAAGCTACCGGAACCATTGAAACTCGATTTTGAGGTCGTTTACTAAAAATGTTGATCGAAGTCAAACTTGGCCAAAAAGGACAACCTTAAGGAACTAAGTGTTCCAATATCGCTCTTAACACTTCAGAATCCCGAAACACCCTACCTTGCAAGTCATAAATGACAATAAGCCTCCATGGGGAGTTTCATTTAAGGGAACAGGGTCCGGTAACGCAAAACGACCGGTCGGCTCGTTACACTAGTGTTATAAAAAAAGATGGGAATACAACCTACATCACTTCCAAAGTCCATTAATTTTTGTTTGATCCACAAAAATTGAGCACAACATGAAGCAGCAGCAACATACTCAGCTTCAGCAGTAGATAAGGCCACAAAATGTTTCTTTTTGGTGGCCCAAGACACAAGACATGATCCAAGAAACTGTTCCATACCTGAGGTGCTCTTTCTGTCCACAAGAAAACCTGCATAATCAACATCAACATATCCCACTAATTTGAAATTACTACATTTTGGATACCATAGGCAGAGATCAGTGGTGCCTTTTAGGTATCTCAAGATCCTCTTGACAATAGTCAAGTGAGACTTCTTTGGATTTGCCTAAAATTTAGCACAAAGTCCTGCACTGAAAACAATGTTAGGTTTACTAGTTGTCGTATATAACAAAGACCCAATCATGCCTCTATACATCTTTTGATCAGTAGATGAACTAGGTTCATCCATATCTAATTATGGATATTGCTATAGGGGTGTCAATTTCTTTGGATGTTCCTTGCCGTTTTGTTGTTGAGGAATATGTTCATGAAAAGGTTCCCTCGAGGTTTGAGGATCAGTTCCTCTCTGGTCAGTTCCCCCTATCAGGTTGCCCTGGGTGGAAGGATCTATTCCATCACATGTTCCTTCCTCTAGTGCAACTTCAGTCTGGGTTGTGGTTTCAATGGAGTCTCTAGCCAGCCCAATTGCTTCATCATCATGTTCTTGTCTCTCAGAAATAATGTTAGTTTCATCAAAAACCACATGAACACTTTCTTCTACACACATAGTTATTTTGTTATAAATCTTATAAGCTTTACTATGTGAAGAATACTACCTCTTCACTTCTGAGATCAAACTTACCTAGGGAGTCCTTTCCATTATTCTGCACAAAGAACTTGCATCCAAATGCCCTAAGGTGGGATATTTGTCTTTCTCCCTTTAAGTAACTCATAGGGAGTCTTCTCAACAAGAGGTCTAGTCATGAACTTATTTATGATGTAGCATGCAGTGTTCATAGCTTCTGCCCAGAAGCAATGTGGCAATTTACTAGCAAGTATCATAGTCCTAGCCATTTCCTCCAATGCCCTATTCTTTCTTTCAATTAATCCATTTTTTTGTGGAGTCCTAGGAGCAGAAAAATTATGACTATGCCATGCTCATCACAAATTTCAACAAATTTAGCATTTTCAAATTCAGTACCATGATCAGACCTAATTGATGCAAGTTAATTACCTAGTTGTTTCTGAGTTTTTCTAACAAATTAAGTGAATGAAGTGAACATGTCAAATGCTTCATCTTTAGATGTTAAAAATGCTGTCCAATTAAATCTAGAGTAATCATCAACAAGAACCATAACATATCTCTTACCACATCTTCTCATTGTCCTCATTGGTCCACACATATCCTTATGGACCAGTTCCATCGACCTGGTAGTACTCACCATTTTCTTTACTTTTGAAAGAAGATCTTACCTGCTTCCCCCTTGCACAAGTCTCACAAACTTTATCTTCCTTGAACTTAATGTTAGACAGCCTTATCACCAAGTCCTTGGAGACTAGTTTGTTGAGTTGACTTAGACTAGCATGTTCAAGTCTCTTATGCCAAAGGAGGGGATCACTGTCCAACACACTTAAGCAAGTGAGTTCATTTTCTGAAAGTGTGAACAAATCTACAATATATATATTGTTCACTCTTTTTCCCTGCAACACAATCTTGTTAGTGGTAATATTAATCACAAAACATTTGGTATAGGTAAATGCTACAAAGTTACCTCTATCACACAATTGTGATACACTAATTAGACTGTATTTTAGGCCATCTATCAAATAGACATTCTCAATAGAGTGAGAATCAGTCTTACCTACCTTACCAACCCCAATGATCTCACCTTTCTTCCCATTTCCAAATGAGACATTAACTCATTTGAGGTCCTCAAGTGAAGAGAACTGGTTCTTGCTTCCTGTCATGTGCTTTGAGAAGCCACTATCCATGTACCATATTTGGCTGCTCCCCTTCACGTGGACCTGCAAAAGAAATCAGGGGTTAGTCTTAGGAACTCAAACTAGTTTGGGTCCCTTTCTATAGGCAAAAGGATGAATCAAATTCTTTTTAGCCCAACTTGGTAGTCTATTCTTCCCTTGAACAAATTCTTTGTTTTTTTGCCTTGTTTTTTCTTTTGCATTGCATTCACTTTTGTAGTGGCCTATTTTACCACAGTGAGTACAAATCTTGTTCTCAGGAAGTGTAAGCTAATTGATTTTAGGATCCCATTTAGGTCGCAGATTCCCAAAGCCAATTCCTTTTTTATTGCTACTATGATGTTCCTATAGCCATGAAAGAGCATCGGAGGACCTGTTCCATTTACAAGTTCTGTCTAGTTCATGCTTGACCTTTCCTAGATCCTCCTTCAAAATTCTTTCCTGCTCAGATCTTGGATGGTTTCCCTTCCTTCATAGTGAAATTCTCATATTGAGAATATAGTAGAGTTCCTCTGGACCTCTTCACCTGAGGTGTTCCTTCATGAGTCACTTGCAAAGTATCCCAAATTTCCTTAGCAGTAGTACAACTTTGAATTCAATTGTACCCGTCTGGACCAAGTCCACACACAACCATTTCTTGGCCTTGGCATTCTTCTCCCATTCCCTCAAGTCCTCAGCAGTGCAGTCAGCTCTTGTTTTTGGAACATTAACTCCTTCAGCATTTTTCTTCGTAGTAGTCAGGGAACCATCAGTAACAATGTCCCATAGCTCATAGTTTTCTCCAATGATGTGATCTCTCATCATGTTCTTCCACCAGGAGTAGTACTGGCCGTTGAAAAGTGGTGGCCTAGCAGTGGATTGTCCTTCCTAGTTTCCAGGTGGTGCACTCATCTTGATCTTTTCCTAAGGTGTTAGCCTCTTCATGGATAACTTGCTCTGATACCAATTGATGTTGTATACTTCAATACCACACAAGAGGGGGGTGATTTGTGTGGTGTCCAATTTTTCGCGTGCACAGATTATAGAAGGACCTTGTTCTTCTATGTGTTCCTTAAACTACTATTACAGAATAATAAATGCAGAATTTAAAGAACACAAGGATTTTTACGTGGAAAACACCCGGCTCAAAGGGTGAAAAAATCACAACCTACTACCCAGTAGGATTTTCTCTAAACACTTCACTACAACTCTGAGCCAACAACAAAGTTTACAAACTTTTGCAAACCTAAGGATTAACTCTAACCCTTATAGAAACCAGCCACAGGCTGTTGCGACTGCTTCAAGTTAACTCTAACTTGAACAACTCGAGTTTACAACCTCTTGCAAACCTAAGGATTAACTCTAACCCTTATAGAAACACACCACATGTTGTTACGTCAAGTTAACTCTAACTTGAATAATACAACTCAAGTACCTAGTACAATTTGCTTCTAAGAAATCTGAAAGGTACAACTCAAGACGTCTACTACACTTTGAACTAGAAATAAAGAAAGACACATAAAACTCTTTATGGAGCTGGTTCTTCAGTCTGGTTCGTGTAGCTTCAGGATCGCACTCTTAAACTCACAGGAATTGCTCTCAAAATGCGTTGCTATTTTTCTCTTAATTCTTGCTTAACTTCAGTATCTGTGCATCCTTGTAGAATGAGAACATCCTGCAATATATAGAGTTAGTAGATGAAGAAATAACTAGAGTTCTTATGCTTTATTCTTCCTTGGTGGAAGAGTTCTAGTCAACTTCAACTTCTAACTCTTCTCTTATCTTGGATAGAGTTCTCTTCAAGTAAGGAGTCCTGCTCCTTATCAAATATGGAACATTTTGGTTCAGGGACTATCAGAAATAACCACTTATACTTATCCCTTTCACGTGCATGTATTTTTCTTAATTATGTCTGTCACTTGTGTACACTGTCCATGAACCTGGTTCATGCATGTGTTCCTTTGTTAATCTGAATTCTGAAATATTGGGCCATGGATATACATTAGCAGAAGCTCTACAAAATTTAGGCAGTAAGGACCCAGCATATGTTTTTCACCATGGGTTCACACTACAATATGGAACTAATTTTTTAAAAATTTTGCATATAAGATTCACTCATAAAGCCAAACAACATGGGTGCATGTGCATCATGGGCTCTAAGGTGAATACGAGAAAAGAGAATAGAAGTAGCTGTAGATATTAATAATTGGAAATTTTTTCATTTTGAGCTAAACATAATTTGCCAAATGATTGTTCCAAACTGTTCGTTGGTATTGTGATTTTCTCTACAACTGTCACGACCCAAATTTCCCTCCGTTGGGTATCGTGATGGCACATAATCTTACAGACTAGGTAAGCCTAACATTTCCACTGAACAACAAAAATAATAAAGGAATTATTTTTTAACAGTCTCGAAATAGAAATCTTGACAGAGTTTACAATTTCCCAGAACCCAGTAAATACAAGTCATAAGCTCTACGACATCTTTCAAGTGAATCTAAATACAACTGTCAAGAAATAATAAGTAGAGTTGACATAAACAGGAAGGTGACTCCGAAGCCTGCGAACGTAGCAGCAGGTTTACCTTGAGTCTCCTCATCAATGATCCATGCAGCTAACAATAACAATAACCTGGATCTGCACACAAAAATACGCAGAAGTGTAGTATGAGCACACCACGACGGTGCCTAGTAAGTATCAATACTAACCTCAGTGAAGTAGTGACGAGGACTAGTCAAGACACCACTGGCCTAATAAGTAAAAAGACATAATTGTACCAATGACCGAAACATATTATCTATCTAAAGATTTTTTCGATATAAATAACGGTACGATCGAATAATACAGAAGAAAAATTAATAATTACAATCAACGGACAGCATAAAAGAAATACGCAAAGAGAATGGAAAGAATGCAAGACAAATGTCGGGAACCACAACCCAATTAAACACTTCAACTCAGCACTGCATCAATTTATTCACGTCAGGCCTTAGCCAATAAACTCAATAAAACTGGTCAAACCCTCGAGTGAAAACCTTTAAATCGTGAGTTTATTTTGAAAGATTTAAAGATATAATCATTTCGGAATAGAGAAATTTCTTCTTTGAAACATACTTTCTCAGAATTTATGTTTATATATTTTTATAAAGAGAAATCTTTAAAACATAGTCTCTTCAAAATACGTGGTGTTCAAATATACTTTCCCAAATACTGCTCTTTCAAATATCATCAAAATACGTGGTGTTCAAATATACTTTCCCAAAATACTGCTCTTTCAAATATCATTTTTCTCCTAGACAACCACCGGCACTCAGTCCGCAACTCAGAATTTGTCATGCAATGCAGTACATGGGAAAAGCTCCCAGAATCTCGTCCGTAGTCCAAATTTAAATATGCGATGCAGTACAGGGGGAAATCTCACGGATCTCCATTCGTAGTCCTAATTTAAATATGCAATGCAGTACAGGGGGAAACTCCCGAATCTCGGTCTGTAGTCCCAATTTAAATATGCAATGCAGTAAAGGGGAAAGCTCCCGGATCTCGGTCCATAGTCCCAATTTAAATATGTAATGCTGTACAGGCGGAAAGCTCCCAGATCTCGGTCCGTAATCCCAATTTAAATATGCGGTGCAGCCAGTGAGGAAAACAACCAGAATGCGACAGAAACAACATATATTTCCACAATCGACGCAAAAGCAAACAAGACCGAATGCAAAGTGCGATGAGCAAATCAATACAAAGACTTATATCACAAAAATGGTAAAAACTCACTCATAAGAAGTAGCCACTGAAAGGAATGCCAAGCATAAAGAGAAAGCAGCATAACGAGGGGAAACATAAGGCAAATATAGCAACGATTATATATATTCAAATTCGCAACCAAGAAACAAAATCATCCCGGAAAAGGAATCAGTTATAACCAATCTCACTTAGACAATTAGCTTCATCGAATAAAGTCAGTTTGAACAAATGCTCAGTAAATAGGCAGCATCAAAGAAATACCATCAACATGACGGTCATCAATTAAACCTAAGTAGTACTTAAGGGAAAATCATTTAAATCACAATGTACGACTCACGGGCATGCTTGACCAACGTATAGATATTCCAATTACTTGTTAGACAATTATAGGGCGAGATTATACTAGTTTTAGTCACATAAGCAGCGTATGAAGAAAGATATAGTATAACGTTAGGAAAAGCAAAGTTTTACTTAATTCATATTTGGACATTTTCTGTTCTTTATATTATAAGCTAATTTTAAGAATGTAGTGTTTGAGACTTTTTTTCCCACCCAAATTAGCTATTCATGGCCCCAAGGACGGACGCAAGATTTTTTGCAAGCAGTGTCGACATTTAAAGAAGTGAATAAATGAAAAAATCAATGTAAAATATCATATTAAAAAAATACACAATTCAAATTCATTCAAATAATGATCAGTTCGCTCAACCTCCTAAACATATCGTGCGCACTCTAGCTCATTTCTTTCCTTATCTCCACAAAATCAGCAACCTGTTTCTACAACTCCCTCCACACCACATCGAGTAATGCCTACTTCTAGCTCTATTCAATCAACTTCATACCAACCTTGCTCAACGAATCTCTCTTGTCCAGATGTACTTGCACCTATTCCCTCTCAAATTGTTCCTGTAACGATCCAACTTGTCGTTTTGTAAATTAGCATCTCGTTCAGCTATTTAAGGTCCCAAGTAGCTTTATGATGTGTATAATGACTTGCGTGTGTGGTCGAGTTTGGTTTTTGGATGATTCAGGATTAAATTGAAAGAATAATTCTTATTTTTTAAGCTTAAGCGAAAGCTGACTGGAGTTTGACTTTTAAGCAAACAACACCGGAATGGAATTCCGATAATTCCAATAGCATCGTATAGTGATTTTGGACTAAGGTGTTTTTCCGGATTTGAATTTGGAAGTCCGTAGAATAATTTGAAGCATTTCGGTGAAAAATCAGAAAGTTGAAGTTTTGAAATATTCATAAATCTGACCGCTAATTGACTTCGTTGATATCGGGCTTGGATTTCTATTTTAGAAATTTAATTAGCTTCGTTATATCATTTATTACTCGTGTGCAAAATTTGAGGTCATTCCGGATTGATTTGATATGTTTCGGCACAGGTTATGGAATTTGAAATTTTAGTAAACTAATAAGTTTGATTCGAGATGTGATTCGTAGTTTTGATGTTGTTTGATGTGATTTGAGGCCTCGACTAAGTTTGTTTCATATTTTAGGACGTGTTGGTATATTTGGTTGGGGTCCCGGGGGCCTCAGGTGTGTTTCGGGTGTTATCAAATCATTTTGGGCTACTTTGGATGTTGGTTTTCTGATGTCTGGTTTTGTTCTTCGCGTTCGAGAAGAAGGATTTGGCTTCAAGGATTTTGTTTTTCACGAATGCGAAGAGACTCTCGCGTTCGTGAAAAAGGAATTCCTGGTGTCCATTGTCTGACTTTGAAAGCTTTATCTTGAAATATATAAGGAATTTCGCGATGATACAAAAACAAGCGTTGTAGCCCTTGATGTCTAGTTTTTAGAAAGTCAAACCATTTATCATTTGAAGTTTTCTACAAAAGTTTATGACCATTATACTACAAGCTATCTGGGAAGAGTTTGGAAATGGTTGTTGAGGAATTTGTTCATCGCGAACGCAAAGGGAGGGTATCGAACGCGAAGGACAAACCCCTAGACAGCAGAATAAAGTCAAAAAAATGAGACTTCGTCTCATTCTTCCATATTTGGACTAAGAAATCTTGGGTGAGTCAATTTTCGAGAGTATTTCAAGAAAAAATATTGGGGTAAGAATTCCTAACTCGATTTTGGTTAAAATACATGAATCTATTGTTGTTTTTATCATGAAATTAGTGAATTGGGTTGAAAATGGTAAACAAAATTTCTATACCTTAAATTGACGATTTGGAGGTCGATTCGTTATCGAATTTGACAAAATTGGTATGGTTGAACTCGTATCAGAATGGGTGTTCGGATTTCGTAAAAATTCTGTCAGGTTCTGAGAGGCGGGCACATTGACTTTCAGGTTGGCTTTTTCGAATAAAATTTTAAGTCCACGTTTTATTATTCGGAATTTTTTCCGATGAATTTTAATGAAGTTATGTAATTAATTTGGTTAGATTAGAGCCGTCCGGAGGTCATTTCACACAAGAAAGCTATTTTGGAATATCGGCCTAACTTCAAAAAGGTAAGTATCTGTCACGACCCGAATTCTTCCCAACAAGAAGTGATGGCGCCTAACGCTATTATTGCTAGGCAAGCCAACATTTGCAGATTACGACATTTAAAATAATTAAAACATATACGAAATGTTACTACCATCCATCATACGATAACAAAAGCAATAAATGAAATAAGATGTTATACTGCTGAAATAATACCAATCTCTAGCTACCCAGGATTTGGAGTCACAATTCACAAACTACTAAGAATTTCTACAAGTATTTGGCTGAAAGAAAATATAAAATTATTTTGAACTGAATAAAACAGTAACTGAATAATAATGAGGAGACTCCAGGAATCTGCGCGGACGTTAACAGATCTACCTCGTGTCTCTGTGCGGAAGTGTCAGCTCTAACCCAAACTCAGATTGATCCTAAACCTGGATATGCACAAGAAGTGCAGTATCAGTACAACCGACCCCATGTACTGGTAAGTGTCAAGCCTAACCTCGGCGAAGTAGTGACGAGGCTAGGATAGGACACCACATTTAAACCTGGACATGTATAATCATGTTAGTAGAAATAACATCAAATAAAGAAAATAACAACAAGTAATGGGAAGGTAACATGCAGTGGGGAATTTAACATCAGGATCAACAACAATTTAAGCAATTAAAATAGAAAGGAAACTTGCGCGGCATCACCCTTCGTGTTTTTACTCTCAGCCTCACCAAATAACAAATAGAATGCAGGGCATCACCCTTCATGCTTTTACTCTCATCCTCACGAGATTATAAATAAGAATGCACGACATCACCCTTCGTGTTTTTACTCTCAACCTCACAATATAGATAAATTATACACGGCATCACACTTCATGCTTTACACTCTTCCTCACAATATAAATAAATTATGCACGGTATCACCCTTCGTGCTTTTGATCTCATCCTCACTAGATAAATAAATTATGCACGGCATCATCCTTCGTGCTTTACACTCTTTCTCACCAGTCGCAGAATGTTTAACAACATATAAAGAGGAATTTCACAAGAAATCAGTATTTCATCATAGTTTATATCACCATTTCTTCAATCTCAACTCAATATTCACAATGTTATCCATCTCGGTGGAACCGAATACAAATCTTCCAACATTTCACTAGCAATAATCATAGATGATAGGCTTTAAGACATCAAGAATAATAAGAATTAACTTTCACTCGCATGTTATGAAGTGACCACAACGTATAGGTACTCGTCATCTCACTTATACCTCGTATTTAGCAACAAAACAAGTAGCAAGTACCCACACAATACCTATTCCCTCAAGCTAAGGTTAGACACAGCACTTACCTCAATTTTGCAGGCTACTCACCGCTCAAGCACAACTTTTCCTTTTGGATTTACCTCCAACACACTCGAATCTAATCATAATTAGTTCAATATTATTAATTAGTTCTAAAGGAACTAACTTTGATGCAAAACTATGGTTTTCCTAAGTTTTCTCAAAAGAAAAGTTAAAAACCAACCTCGGGCCAGCTTGGTCCAAACTCGGGGTTCGGACCAAATTCTGTTTACACATTCACCCCCGAGCACGGATATACAATTGGTTTTGGAATCCGGCCTCAATTCGAGGTGTAAATTCCCAAATTTCAAAATTCCTAAGTTCTACCCAAAAATCCCAAATTTTACCATGAAAATTCTAGATTCTAGGTTGAAATCTTGTTAAAAGTTGCAACAGATTAAAAGGAATTAGTTAGGAATCACTTACCTGTGATTTGGAGGAGTTTGGGTCTTTGGAAAATCTCCTATGGAGGTTTAGGGTTCAAGAGAATTGAAAAATGGGTGAAAATCCCGTCTAAAAACGTATTTGAGCAGCTGCAGTTATCGCAAATGAAATCATAGGTTCACAAATGCGAACTCCCAAATGCGGCCTTCACTTCGCAAATGCGAAGCTTGGCCTGGCATGCTGTTATCGCAAATGCGAACGGGTGTTCGCAAATGCGGCCACTGCTCGAGTCGCAATTGCGACAATAAACTTCGCAAATGCGAATTCACCTTCCAGCCCCTCTGATCGCAAATGTGATATTAACTTCACAAATGCGATTCTCGCATTTTCGAGCCAGACATCGCAAATGGGACGTCTGCAGACCTGAAGCACACCAGCTAATTTTATTAAGTCTAAATCACTTCGTGGCCTATCCAAAACTGACCCGAGCCCTCAGGGCTCCAAACCAAACATGCACGCAAGTATAAAAATATCATACGTACTTGCTCGTGCGATCAAATCACAAAAATAACATCTAAAACTACAAATTTAACCTCAAAGCTCATGATTTCCTCAAGAATATTTCAAATTCACTATTTTCTCAACCGGGCGTCCGAATCACGTCAAATAAACTCCGATTTTCACCAAATTTCAGAGATAGTATTTCAATATTATAACAAACTTGTACTGGGCTCCGGAACCAATATACAAGCTTGATACCAACGAGTTCAAACATTAATTCATTTCTTTATTTCCTTTAAAATCCAGCATAACAATTTTCTTCAAAAATTGATTTCTAAAGCTAGGGACCTCGGAATTCAATTTCGGGCACACGCCCAAGTCCCATATCTTACGGCGTACCTCCCGGGACTGTCGAAACCTGGGTCCGGGTTCATTTACTCAAAACGCTAACCAAAGCCAACAAAAATCAAAATTTTCACTCTAAAAACTATTATTTCTTATATTTCACATAAAGGTTTTCCGGATTCACGCCCGGACTGTGCACGCAAATTGAGGTAATTAAAATTAATCATTTTAAGGCTAATGAGCCCGTAATGGAGTCTTAATTCGTAAGATGACCCTTTAGGTCATCACAGTATCTTGCTTAACCTTGAGTGGAGGAATTACCCCTTAGGCATTGAGTCGTATGTACCATTTTGTGAAATGTAAAAGCCGTGTACACGAGGTGACGAGTACGTACTCGGGCTTATATGTACAAATTTTATTGGTTTAAAGGCTTAGACATTTTTATGTATTCAATTGGAAATTGTTGACACTTATTGAATCCTTTATTTGTCGTGCCTCATTTCTTATTTGTCGAGTTTGTTTTAATATGATAATTTGGTGTGATTGCCAGTTTGATTTTTATGTGAATCCCGTGTTTTTGTTGAGTTAACATTTCCTAGAGATAATTTCATTATGGATTATTCATCTGCAAATAATTAATTAAATAAATTTAAAAAGAGGCATTAATATATTTATCTAAAATTTAGATTAAGGAAGACGTTGTGCTATGATGAGTTACTTTTCCATCCTTGATGTTGTCTTGAGATTTTTTTTATATACGTTGTGTGGAGACATGGACTATTTGCTGTGAAATTATTTGATTTCAATGTACCTTTGGAAATGGTTGTGACCTATGGGCAATTTATGATATGAATTGATTGTGTTGTGTTGTTGTGATAGTATTCCGTGTGAATTGTTGTGCGATTTGAGTTATTATTATAAGGACATAAGGGTAGCATCCCACTGTTGATAATATGCGAACATAAGGGTGTCATTTCGCTATTGTTATTTGTGTTGGGGATATTGTCTAGGAGCGGAGATAATGGAGGCTATTAAACGAAGAGATAAGGGAGGTTATTTTACAGAGAGATAAGGAAGGATATTATAGGAGAGATAAGGGTGGCTATAGGAGCGATAAGAATGGCTATTGATAGTGTCAGGGCGGAGGGATACTGGTGTCTAATATATGGAGTGATACAGGTGGCTATAGGAGAGATAAGGGTGCCTATTATCAGGGATGATATATGATGATGTGAGGTTATTATGTTGATGATTTTTATGTGATGATGTGGGATTATTGTGTTGATGATTTTTGTGTAATATTGTGATTCTCCTTGTGTTTATTTTTATAGCTTGTGCAACTAATCTTGTTGTTTTGGTAAACTTGATAATAGTATGATCCATGTTGAAATTGTTAGTATGTGGCTACTGCCGAGGGATTATGTTATTGGCATGTAAACTATTCGTGTAGATGTGATATGAAATGTGGGTACGAGGTGTCAGGTAAATAAAATGATTATGTAATTGACGTAAGTTGTCCGTGCAGATGTGATATGAAATGCGGGCACGAGGTGCCCGGGAAATATAATAATTTTTATTATTGAAATGTGAGTTGTCCGTGCGGTTTTGATAGAAATACGTGCTGGGGAAATATAATGATTTTTATTATAGGCACGTGAGTTGTCTACCTCAGATTATCCACACTATGTGTGCAAGCTAAGGCGTGCGCCCTTTATGGGTTGAGACAATCGCCTAAGGCGTGGTTTAGTCGGCTAGCAACATATCTTTTGGACCTTGGTTTTGAGCAGTCTACCTCGGATCACAGTATGTTCATCTTTCGCAGAGAGAGTGCTATCTTGATTCTCCTAATTTATGTTGATGACATTGCTATTTTTGGATCCTCCAAGCTGCTTGTTTCTGAACTTATAGCGTCCATGAAATCTGAATTTGCAAGGAAAGATCTCGGTCTGCTTCGATATTTTCTAGGCGTGGAGATAGTTCACAATCGTGATGGGGTTCTTTTGTTGCAAAGGAAGTATATCACCAGATGATTGGCACTCTGTAACTACACCACTCCTTGATGATCCTTCTCTATATCACCAGATGGTTGGAAGCCTTCAATATTTATCCTTTACATGATCTGATATACAATTTGATGTGAATATGGCTTCACAGTTTCTACACCAACCTCGACTAGTTCATCTTCAAGCTGTTAAGCGGATTTTACGTTATCTTAAAGGAACTCATGCTCATGGTTTTGCAGCTCTACAAAGTACAAACAGTCCTCCATCTCTTTAACAATATTTTTCATATTCGGACTGGGCGGGCTGCACATCAACTCGTCGATCAACATCTGGATTTTGTATCTTTCGTGGGAACAATTTGATCTATTGGCCTACAAAGAAACAACCAACTGTTTCTCATTCAAGCACAGATGCTGAATATCGTGCTTTGGCTTTTACTACTGCTGATGCTACATGGATACAATTCATCTTACGTGACTTGGGTATTTATCTTCCTACTCCTATTCTTACAAAATGTGATAATATTGGCGCCATACATCTTACACATAATCCAATGTTTCACTCTAGATCAAAGCATATCGCTTTGGACTATCCTGTAGATCAAAGCATATTAGTGTTTTTATTTTCTATGCAGTGGTTCTTAAATGGCAGCCTCGTACCTCATGTTAAGTGGCTGTTGCAGAGAAAATCATTGAGGAAACTGTTACAGAGAAACTTCCCTCCTGTGTTGAAGCATGAAAAATACTTACTATATATGCCGTGTTACATTAAATCAAACAATTTAACTTTAAAAATCACAAACTATATTAAGGATGCATATCACTTAATATAGTTATGTGATAAAAGTGTACATGCAAGACACATTTCGCATTTACAAGTGGTATAAACATTGAGTGCGGTTAATTTTGCAATATGCACACTGGTGCACCAAACAAACACCCCCACCCCCTTCCACAACTAGCCCTACTAAAGGAAAAAAAAATAGATAAGGACACAGTGCTTAAAATGAAGGTTAGACATATATCACTACACCAGCTAAGCTGAGATACAGAGCAAGACCAACACTTCTCAGCTCTACCGGCACCTGATCATAGAAGAACTCCTGCAGACCAACCAAGGTGAATATCTCAGATATTCCATAGAGTAGATACTGAGGTACTAACCACCAGATGCTCATGGGAATAGTTGCTTTTGGATTATCAAGCAGCCCATACTCCAGAGCAGTTTGTAGACGAAACTTCTCAACAACTGCTGCAGTTACTATGGCAAGTATAGACCCGTTCCAATCCTTTGAAGCATTGTGATGCCCGAAGGTTTCCTAGTTATAGATCTTGCTAGAGGAATCAAAATACAGTCATATATAGGAATGAGGAAAAGTGTAGAGATGCCAAGAAAACACTGCAAAGAAGCAGCTGGGATTTTAAAGTTAGAACCAATAGATCTGTCCATCGTAACACCTTGTTTGGTGAACAAGGTAGATGTCTGTGAAGACACAATGGCATACACCAAACATGTACTCCAAATTGGGATCAATCTAACAACTGATTTAGCCTCTTCAACCTCATTGAAGCTACAAACACTATTGTTGTCCTTGGAATCCTCCGGTGTAAGCAATGCTTTGTGAAGGAACCTGTGATGAATAAAAATGCGTCAATTTGAAGATTAATGTGTGTGACAAGTCTGAAAGTTATTGTCTACTTAATTTCCAAAATGAGCGATGAATGTAAAATCAAGAGCTTTAATTTGTTCAAACAAGACGACAACAGGAGATCAACTTACTTTAGTTGTTGAGAACCTTCATGTGGTATAATACCCTGCACCTGTAGTTGCATGGACACTGCTGATGTAGTTCTTCGCCGGTTCCTAGCTGCATTTATAAACACCCCACCTATTCCGGCAAATGCCTTCTTTTCATCACAATTTTGACGGATACGGTAAGTGAATGTACCAAATAAGAAAACAGTAAGTGCAAGAACCATTATAATACAGGGAATTCCAAATCCAAGAGCCCAGCTAAGATTGTCTTGGATGTAGCTCAAAATTAATATTGCCACCAGGGCACCAGCAGATAATCCAAAATTCCACCAATTAAAAAACGAACTTTTGGCTTTACATTCTTCTGGGTCTTGTGTATCAAACTGGTCTGCTCCAAAAGCTTGTACACAAGGCTTGTGACCTCCCTGTGCAAATGCTACCAGATACAGAGCAAAGAAAAATAATATAACTTGGATCTCAGGAGGTGAACATGCCTTGATAGTATCAGGACTTTGGCAGTCAGAACTGTTAAAAGGAATAACCGCTAAAACAGTCAAGAAGCAAAGGCCCTGCAGTTCAAGAGTACCAGGACCCAAATCAATATACTGTTACCATTTCCAATGAAAAGCACTACTCCCAGATAAATACATTTGCAAATTGATAATAGCAGATTCCACATACAGGATGTCAGGAATTTTTAGTCAACACGAGTCCATGGTCATATAACATAATACCAAAGCTAAAGCTTTCTCTATACCTTTTAATTAATGCTTCCTTCACTCATTCAAGTGGTTTCGTATTGATCTGATCATTCCTATCATCACTCTTATCATGGTTGAAGATTAAGCTTGGGAACTGGGAAAGTGAGGAAGGTGTTGTGCTACTTGGGGAGGACTGTGAGGGAGTAAAAATGGACAGGTTTCAGCCCAGTCATTGAAGAAACTCCAACATGTAGACAGAGAGATGGGCATCCACAGTGTAAGATCCATACACTATTTACAACACTTTCTCTTGGATGTCCATGTCAAAAAAAAAAAACTATGCCTCATTTAGAACTTATTAGAAAATGTTGTTGGGATGTACATAGTTATTTATAATATGTATTGTTTGCTGCCTCGTTAAAAACCTTACCAGGAAAACTCAGTGGAATAAAACCTTGGTTAAGAAAAAAAGAGTGCAGCGCATATTTTACTTCCCCTGATCAAAATATCACCTAAGGTCAATGAGTTCCAATCTTGTATATCAGCTTCTCAAATATTGAGGTTGGCAACGTCTTAGTAAACAGATCCGCCAAATTATCACCTAAACGAACTTTGAATTTCTATTTCACCGTTCTTTTGAAGATTGTGAATGAAGAAGAATTTTGGTGAATATGTTTTGCTCTGTCTCCTTTAATGTATTCTTCTTTCCGCTGAGATATATATGCAACATTGTTTTCATACAATATTGTTGAAATATTTCTGTTTAAAGAAAGACCACATATTTCATAAATGTGTTGAGTTATCGATCTCAACCAAAAGCATTCTCGACTTGCTTCATGAATATCTATTATCTCTCTATGACTTGAATAACTAACAATCATAGTTTTTTTGTTGAACGTCGTGATATAGCTATACCTCCATATGTAAATAAGTAGCTTGTCTCAAATCAACTTTTATGTGGATCAGACAAATATCATGCATATTTCTAATGTCTTTGGAGAACAACTAAATCTTGCTAATAAGTACGGAGAAAGCTATATCTGGTCGAGAATTATGACAAGATACATTAATGCATTAATTGTACTAAGATATAGTATTTTGACACCAAAAAGCTCTTCATCAATTTCATGAGGTATGAGTGAATCTTTACTTATATCAAGTGATCTCACAACCATCAAGGTACTCAATGGATGTGCTTTATCCATAGAGAATTGCTTTAAGATTTCGGTGTATGTTGATTGATGGATAAAAAATTTCATCTTTTATATACTCAATTTGTAGACCAAAACAAAATCTTGTCTTTCCGGATCTTTCTTTTCAAATTCTTTCTTCAAACAGTCTATTGTTTTTGGAAGCTTCCCAGGAGTTCCAATGATATTTAAATCATCAATATACACATCGATTATAATAAAGTCAGATCCAGACCCTTTTATAAAGACATAAGGGCAAATTGGATCATTCTTGTACCCTTTTTTCAATAGGTACTCACTCAAGCGATTATACCACATGTGCCCTAGTTACTTCAATCCCTGTAAGGATTTTTGAAGCTTTATTAAAAAGTTTATCGGAAACTTTTATATTCTTCAGGCACTTAAAATCCTTCAGGAATCTTTATAAAAAAAATGTTGTCTATTAAGACAAACAAATTGGCTGTGACAACATCCATTAGACGCATATCAAGCCTTTCATGCAGTGCCAGATTTGTCAGATGCCTGCATGTAATAGCATCCACCACAGGATAATATGTTTCCATTTAATCAATATCAGTTCATTGCAAAAATCCTTGTGCCATAAATCGTGCTTTATATCTTACGACTTTATTTTTTTAAAAAAAAAAATTTTGTACAAAAACCCATTTGTATCACACTAGATTTATACTTTTAGGTGTGGGACTATCCCTTCAACTTCACATTTTTCCGATGAAGTCAACCTTGATTGCATACTGGCCAATCATTTATCTGTCGACATTCTATGGCAAATTTGAGTTCAAGATTCTCATCAATATTAATAATATTGAGCGCTACATTAGATTAACGATATCGTCGACGATTATTTTGCATCTTTCCCATCGTTACTCAATAATGACATAACTTATTCAGATTTCTTTATCTCATTATTTTCAGGTACTTGAGCCTCTCCCGGTGAGGTCTTATGAAGTATTATATCGTAGTGCTCTTCTGGAGCACTTGCCTCATTATTATGTCATCTTGTCATTTGCTCCTCTCCTTTTATTTTTTAAGGAGTTTAATCTTTGGAATCGATTGGGTCTATCACGTTTCAAGCATTCTATGGACAGTATCCTTCAAGGACATTAATTCTATTTGGAGCATTTGCAATTGGAATGATACTTAGCTATAAGTCAGCAAATATGTCTGGCAATGTTTTGCAGTTCAATTATTTCTTGAACTGTAGGTTCATATTTTGTTGTAAGAGGATCTAGATAATTTATTTCACGTATAGCATTCCGGTTGTCCATTTCCCCCATAAAGTTGAAATCGCCAAACATATCCCTAACCTTCTTTGGGAATTCATTTTTGGATGTTAGGATGGAGCAATTGATACACACCTAAATTTTTAGATGAGAATTATTTGGTTCTTGACCCTGAACCAATTGTGATAGGGAGAATTTATCATTAAATGTTGGCTAGATGCGTACAATTGCTGCTATATATATATATATATATATATATATATATATATATATATATATATATATATATATATATATATATATATATATATTAAATAATACATTTCATACCAAATTTATTTTTTGAGAGTTTGTTCTCATAGTCATGGTTTAGTTATAATTGGAGGCATACAATTTCTGCTAAACCAACTTGTCTTTAAACTTGTATTATCAAATAAATCATAGTAATTTTAAAATTTGGAACTATGCTTTAATAGTTTTAGCAAGCAACCTTGCAAAAGCCAAATGGCAAGTTGATAATAAACGCACATGTGACCATAGATGCATTTATATGAATCATATAATATGTAATTGATCGACATGGCAGGTGACTGGACCCATATATATCACCTTTTATTCGTTCCAGAAATCAAGGGATTCAGTCTCAACCTTAGCTAGTATATCATGAGAATAAGCAGCACACGATAATCCTTGAAGAATCTTCTATTTATTCAATATATGCCAATGTGAATTTTTAATTAATTTTTTTTCGCATCACAATTGAACCGGGATGGCCAACCGGTCATATGCCAACTAATATTTGTTTCATTAAACCTCTAGTTTACTTGTGGCATGTCATTCCATCATCATACTTATATTTTTGTAGTACAAATAGAAGGAAAGTCGGGTAACCTTTCATATTTACCCTGTATGATTATAATAATATGAAGATATTCAATCTTACTTTCATTTATAGTCTCAGTATGCCAACCATTTTGACTAATATATTTGAAACTCAAAAATTTTCTTTTGAAACTTACTATAATATAAATGTCATGAATAATTTCATTCACCGGGGTAGTAAAAAATTAGTTTTTTCGGAGCTATTAATTGATTTTGTACTACAAGATTTTCTGTCACACCATTCGTATGTTGAATGTCTCCTTCACGGAGAAAATAATATCATAACATGGTCAAAATCATCATAAGCAAAATTATTTATTGCTTTAATTTGCCTTTAATTTCATAAGACATGACAAAATATTTTTGGCATAGCACATGTACGCAATAAATGACATATTTATGTAACCACATAGTAATATTCGTTATCTTCCTTTCTCTCAAACATCCCTTAGAGGTGAGTTGTAGTATTTATTCAATCATGCATAAGCACATCCTTATGCATAATTTGTATCACACATATATTTTCACATTCACTTTCAAGAATGTGGTTGCATTTACAATGCTTATCACAAGTCACATTTTCAAGGAATGGACCTGTGATGACCCAAAAAGCCATCCCCTATATTTCTAGCTAATTTTGTGTTCCGAGATCTTGAAAACCTCCTTCTATCTCACCTCGATTTGCATGCGCAGCTCGGGCATGTAGCCGGGAAGCCTTTATGTGAAAAATTGATAAAAATGATAATTTTGTATTAGAAATTTGAATAAAGTTGACTTCGGTCAACGTTTTTGGTAAACGGACCCGTGATTTGACGGTCCCGGAGGGTCCGTAGGAAAATATGGGACTTGGGCGTATTCCTGGAATCGAATTCCGAGGTCCCAAGTCCAATAAATGAATTTTTTAAAAGAAATTATTTTCTGAAAAATATAAGAGATTTTGAAAATAAAATTTGAGGTGAAAGATGTGATATCGGGCCCGTATCATGGTTCCGGAGCCCGGTACAAGTTCGATATGATTTATATGTATTATCTGTAAGTTTGATAATAATTACGGACTTGGTTTGACGTGATTCGGACCTTAAATGCAAAATTTGATGTTTAAAGAAGTTTTGAAAAATTTCATTGATTTTGAGGTTTAATTCGATGTTTATGATGTTATTTTGGTGATTTGATTACACGAATAAGTCCGTAGGATGTTGTAGAGGTTGTGTGCATATATGGTTTTGAGTCCCGGGGGTCTCAGGTGTGATTCGGATAGGCTTCGGGCAAACTTTCCTCATTTTTTTCACTGCTGAACCTGTCATCTGGTTTCCTTCTATGCAAACGCATAGATGAAGTCGTGATCGCATAGTGTTGCTTTGGACCACCCCCCTCCCCCAGTTTTTCCTTCACTGCGAGCGCATAACTCCATCCGCGATCGTAGAAGCCAGACTGCCCCTTATACGCGATCGCATAAGATTCTCCGCGATTGCGGAGCACATCTTACACCAGCAGCCATTTCCTTCTACGCAATCGCGCCTCAATTCCCGCGATCGCGATTCACAAAGCACCTGGGCAGAATATAAGTTTTCCAAAATCGGGATTTCACCATTTTAAACATATTTTGACTTCTAAAACTCGATTTTGGGCGATTATTTGAGTTTTTTTCACACAAATCGAAAGGATAAGTGTTCTTCTACTATAATTAATTATATTTCATGAATTAATTTTTGTCTTTATAATTAAATTTGTGTTTTGGGTTGAGGGGATTGTGGGTTTTGAAAGAAAACTTCAAAAATAAAAATTCATGATTTGAATGACCAAATGTTATCGGAATTGGATAAATTTAGTATGGGTGAACTCGTATCGGAATGGGTAATCGAAATTTGTAAAATTTGTCAGGTTGCGAGGTGCCGTCCCGGGGGTCAACTTTTGGGTCGATTTTTAGAATTTTGTAAAGATTGAAACTTTATTGTTCGGGATAGTTCCTTATACGTTTTATGTGTATTTTGAAGTTGTTTTAGTTGCCGTTCGGAAGTCTTTTCTCTCGAGAAGTCTATTTTTGAGTACCGGGTTGTCGTCTTTGAGTTAAGTATCTTGCCTAACCTTGTGTGGGGGAACTACCCCTTAGGATTGAGTCTTCCTTATTGATTGTAGTCCGTGTATACGAGGTGACGAGTGCGTACTCGGACTTATTTATTAATAGATTGGTCTTTTAGGACTCGTAGATTCTTATGTTACCTGTGTATGAGATGTAATTGTTACGTATGAATCCTTGGTTGTTAACTTCATCCTTTCATGCTTAAATTAGAATTACTTGCTTTTGGATTCCTTTGTTGGCTATTTGATCTTAATTGACTTAATTGAATATCTTACCGCTCTTATCTTCATGATATACTTGCTTCCTAAAACTGCCAAATTGACTATACTAGTGTTATCTACCTTTATCTTTATTTAATCGTAGTTAGAACACCCGTTCGTTGGTGTCAAGTATGCCCGTGAGTCTTACATTGTGCTTTATATGATTTTTCCCTTATGTGCTACTTGGATCTAGTTGATAAACATTTATGTTGTTGGTGTTTTCTTGATGTTGCCTATTATTGAACCCTTGTTTGAGCTGAGTTTTATTTCGTAAAGTTAATTGTTGAGGCGAGATTGGTTATAGTTGGTTCCCTTGCCGGGATGATGTTGTTTCATTGTTGACTCCCTTGACGGGGTGGTATGATTTCTATTGCTGTTTATTCTATTAATGATACTGTTTGCGTTGTTGACTCCCTTGCCGGGATGTTGTGATTTATGGTTCTTATCGTTGATTCCCAGATGTTGTGATTTATGGTTCTTATTGTTGATTTCCCTTGTTAAATTGTTGTTTGTTTATTTATTGCACGAGGGGACATTCTATGCCGAGTGTTTGTGAGGTTATGCACGAGGAGACATTCCGTGCCGAGTTTTTATTTATTTATTGCACGAGGGGACATTCTGTACCGAGTGCTTGTGAGGTTATGTACGAGGGGACATTCCGTGCCGAGTGTTTGTGAGGTTATGCACGAGGGGACATTCAGTGCCGAGTGTTTATTATTTATTGCACGAGGGGACATTCCGTGCTGAGTGTTTATTTATTTATTGCACGAGGGGACATTCCGTGCCGTATTTATGCATTATTATTTCCGTTGTTTCTATTTGCTATTTGCTGCACTTGTTTTGGTGAGGATGAGAGTCAAGCACGAAGGGTGATGTCGTGCACTTGTTTTGGTGAGGATGAGAGTAAAAGCACGAAGGGTGATGACGTGCACTTGTCTTTGCATTTTATTCCGTTGTTCTAAATTTGGATATTCATATTGATCTCTTATTGCATTTATTGGCAAGATTTGATATTCCTCCTATACTGCATGGCAAAATTTCTGAGTTACGGAATGATTTCCGGTGGATAAATCTTGAGGAGATTTTGATCAAGGGATTTTATTGAAAAGCAATGGTTTTGAAATGATTATATTTAAATGATTTTTACATCGAATGTATATTTGAAAAGCACTAGTCTTGCCTAAAATGATATTTGGAAGTCATTTATTGGGAAAGCATCCTTGGGAAGTTTCGTATTTTGAAAAAAACTATGTTTTACGTAATTCTCTCTACCAAATATACTTATATCTACTTTTGGAGAAAGTATGTTTTCAAAGGAAACTCTTCCATACAAAAATGATTTTATTTGCAAAAGGTTTTTCATATGAACTGTTATTTAAAGATTTCTACCAGTTACAGATTTTAATAGCTAAGGCTCAATGTGAACAAACCTATGTAGGGTTGATTTATTGGTGTTCTCTATTGTATTGTGTTTCCTTTCGGTTTGGCTTGTTTTGTTGTCCATCTTTTTGTGTTGTGCTATTTCGTGATTGATTTCTGTAACTTCCTTCTTCTTTATATTGTCATGGTTGTAAATTATTCCGTGAAGTCTTAGATAGATGTAACGTTCAGCCACTTCTATATTCATGTTATTTATTTTGTAGACCAGTGGTGTCTTGACTAGTCCTCGTCACTACTCCACCGAGGTTAGTCTTGATACTTACTGGGCACCGTTGTGGTGTGCTCATACTACACTTCTGCACATTTTTGTGTGCAGATCCACGTATATATTGTAGTAGCTATGTGGATGATTGCTGAGGAGACTCAAGTAACCTGCTGCTGCGTTTGCAGGCGTCGGAGTCACCTTCCTTGTATTTATTATTCATACACTATTGTATTTATTTCCAAACAGATGAACTTAGAAGTTGTAGAAGATTCGTAGAGCTTATGACTTGTATTACCGGTTTTGGGAAAGTTTGTGCATTCTGTTGAGATCCTATATCGAGATTGTTAGTTTTCCTTTTATTATTGTTGTTATTCAGTAACTGTTACGCTTAACTAGTCCCTAAGACTAGGTTCCATCACGATACCCAACGGATGGAAATTTGGATCGTGACAGGACCATAATCATCTAAACGTGCCTCATTTTTACAGACCACATTAATTCATATTTCCTTCACTTTTGAAGGATTATTTTGAGAACCCTTATTTTTCTCCTTTTTCAATTAACATAATGATGGCTATATTATTATTTTGGCCTTTGGCACGTCCACGTTCATTGGTCAACCACTTGTCTTCATTTAGACTTATTATGTACACCTACCACATTCACTTCAAGAATGATGCAAATCAAGTGGAACAAGTTTCATGCTTTTTCATTATTTTTCTTTAGTCATCATTATATCATCAATATACACTACTAGAAATCCGGCAAAAAACGACCAAACATTTGCGACCAAAATTGTTCTATAAAAAAAAACGACCAACGTTGGTCGCTAAATTGGATAAATAATAAAAAAAAATTGTAAATAACTTAGCGACCACAGTTGGTCACTATTTGGTCGATAATCCGGTCAAAATGTTGACCGGACTAGTCAAACTTGCTTGGTCAAAGATTTAGTAAAATTAGCGACCACCTTTGGTCGCCAAAGTGGGACCCAGTTATAAAATTTTTAATAATTATATTTTAAATAATTATAAATTTTAAATAAATAACATTTCATATTAGCGACCTAAGTTGGTCGCTTATTGTACTGGAAGAAAATAAAGACCAACTTTGGTCGCTAATCTGGGACCAGATACAAAAATTTTATTAATTATATTATTATTTAAAAAAATTTATAAAATATAAATAAATATAATTTAAAGTTATCGATCAAAGTTGGTCGCTTAATAAATAGGAAGCAGATAGAGACCAATTTTGGTCGCTAATCTGGGACCCAGTTCTAACGTTTAACAATTA
>MDKI01184840.1:0-47196 GCA_005239505.1 Nicotiana paniculata
TGAGTCCGTGGGAGTCCAACTACAAAGTCCATGGTGATACGCTCCCACTTCCACTCGGGAAGCAGAATCTACTGCATCAATCCACCGGGTCTCTAGTGCTCGTACTTAACCTGCTGACAGTTCAAACACCGAGCTACATAAGCTACAATATCCTTCTTCATCCTCCGCCACCAATAGTACTGCCGCAAGTCCTGGTACATCTTTACGGCGCCCGAATGAATAGAATACCAGGAACTATGGGCCTCCTGAAGTATTAACTCACAAATACCATCCACATCAGGTACACAAATCTGTCTTTGCATCCTCAAAACTCCCTCATCATCCACTGTGACCTGCTTGGCACCTCCATGCCGAACCATATCTCTAAGAGTGCATAAGTAGCGATCATCATGCTTCCTGGCCCGAATACGATCATACAATGAAGAACGGGCCACAGTATGGGCCAACACACTGCTAGTCCTCAGAAACCTCCAATCTCACAAATCGGTTGGCTAAGGCCTGAACATCCAACGCAAGAGGTTGCTCCCCGACTGATAAATAAGCTAGACTGCCCATACTGACTGACTTCCGGCTCAAAGCATCGGCCACCACATTGGCCTTTCCCGGATGATAAAGAATGGTCATATCATAATCCTTCAGCAACTCTAACCATCTCCTCTGCCTCATGTTCAACTCCTTCTGTCTGAACAAATACTGCAAGCTCTTATGGTCCGTGAACACCTCACATGGCACTCCGTACAAATAGTGCCTCCAAATCTTCAAAGCCTGAACAATGGCTGAAAGCTCCAAATCATGAACTGGATAGTTCTTCTCATGAATCTTCAACTGACGAGAAGCATAGGCTATAACCTTCCGTCCTGCATCAACACTGCACCAAGCCCAACTCTTGAAGCATCACAATACACAGTATACGGTCCTGAACCTGAGGGCAACACTAACACTGGTGTCGTGGTCAAGGCTGTCTTGAGCTTTTGAAAGCTCGCCTCACACTCATTAGACCACCTGAACTGAGCACTCTTCTGGGTCAACCTGGTCATCGGGGTTGCGATAGATGAAAAGCCCTCCACAAATCGGTGATAATACCCTACTAAACCCAAGAAACTCCGAATCTCTGTAGTTGAAGTGGGCCTGGGCCAATCTCTAACTACTGAAATATTCTTGGGATCCACCTGAATACCCTCTAATGAAGCCACATGGCCTAGAAATGCAACTGAATCCAACCAAAACTCACACTTGGAGAATTTGGCATACAACTGACTATCCCTCAGAGTCTGGACGAAGACTCTACGGTGCTGCTCATGCTCCTCTCGGATGCGAGAGTATATCAAAGTATCATCAATGAAAACAATAACGACGAGTCAAAATAAGGCCTGGACACTCGGTTCATCAGCTCCATAAAAATAGCTGGGGCATTTGTCAATCCAAATGACATCACCAAGAACTTATAATGCCTATAACGAGTGCGAAAGGCTGTCTTAGGGACACCAGACGCCCAAATCCTCAACTGATGGTACCCATATCTCACATCAATCTTGGAGAACACTATAGCACCCTGAAGATGGTCTAATAAATCGCCAATCCTCGGCAAATGACACTTATTCTTAATAGTAACCTTGTTCAATTGCCGTTTGTCAGTACACATCTTCATTGAGTCTTTTTTCTTCTTAACAAACAACTCTAGAGCACCCCAAGGAGAAACACTAGGCCTAACGAAGTCTTTACCCAACAAATCCTGTAGCTGCTCCTCCAATTCCTTCACAATAGTGATATCGAGATATGATGCTTGAAGATACTCATAATTACCCAAAATAACGTGCCTCATCTAACGCCACCTGGAGCGGGCACCTACCTTGTAAGTTAAGGCTCCATAATTATAGCACGAATTTAGAAAATTATGCACAGATGGTTAATTAGTTTATTTATTTATTAATTAATATTATTATTATTACTCCTATTTTTATACATAAGTCTTTAACAAGCATGACTTCCTACCAGTACTTATAGTAAAAAGAAATAAAATTTAATTCACAAGGGAGAATTTAAACACAAGAATTTCAATCACAAGGATCTCATCCTTACATAACTTCCACCGCGGCTCGAGGTCCGGTCTAAATATACCAAATCATTTTAACACGCGAGGATCTCGTCCTCGATTCTGAATCACAAGTAATATGCATATCGTGCCACTCAAAATATTCCATTTCCTTCATTTAAATATTTTTCGTTAAGAAAAATTTCAACACGTAATGGTAAACACAGTTATTCCCATAGAATTTCTCAATACAAGTATCACATAAGTAGATTTTCGAGTTACGAAGCTCACCCAAAAGAGGAGCATATTAGAAGAATTTTATTAGAAAAGCATAACCGAATTAAGTTTAGAAAATTATCACTTTATAATAATTAGAGATTGGTCTTAATGAAATCATTTAATATAAAAACCTCATCCATACCATAGAAAATGTATCAACAGACTGGGTCTCTACCTGGAATCTAACCTCCACTTCCGACATTCTAACTCCTATTTCCCCAGGTGGTTATGTAGTTGAGTTGTAGCTGAAAGGGGGAACGTAGCCTGAGTGCTCTGATGAAATATGACTCTCCCAAGTCTAGGGAAATTTCTACCACTAGCTGACATAAAGTATCATCCTGCCCTGAGTCTTCCAAAATTTACAATCATTTTCGAGTCCTTTAGTGAGTCTGGGGACTCGCCCGCTGTCTATACGAACCAACGTAGGAGGATGACGGGTTAACTTATCAAACCTGATGGCATATTCTGATACCGTAGAATGACCTGGCGCAGCCGTGACTTCCACGCTGAGTAGACTTTTGTAGACTTCAAGTTGTTTGAATAACTCCTCTGGTAATGAGGTATAGGGTTATCAAGGAGGTAGACATACCGAAATTCCCAGCTTTATCTCTTGAAAAAATCCCCGACTTTATACATTCCATGACACAACCAATATGACACGCGACCTCGCAATCTATTCCTTGACAGTGGACTCCCCCCACGTGGCACAAAATCATAGGTCACAATACCTAATAATCCACGATGTTAAACTTCACATCTCATATAAATCAACCCCGTTGCTTTATACTTATTCCCATAGTGTGCAATACTTCATGGAAGCGGTCAAGAAAATCATATGGGTCTTCAAAAGATATACCACTGAAATGGAGTGGAACTTGTTTGGTAACTCGTCCAACCTCAATAAACAGACTAGTGCATCCTGCAACCATGGAGTCGCTATAAATCCTTCCAGAATCTGAACTAGTTCAACATATACTGACCGAGCTAGAACCTCCGCATCTAGATCCATTTGAGATTGTACAATAAGTGCTGATGTTCGAGCTTTAGACTACGCTCTGATTCTGTCTCTTCCCTTGATCGTAGCTGTCACTGGGGCTTCCTCTCTTGTTCGGTCGTAGACGCTTCGGGTATTGTCGCGATTAGTGAGAGGACAAAGAGTAGGAAAGTTCAATCATTAATGACAGAATAAATTTGCACGATGGAGATGAAGAAATGTGAAGTTATTCCTATCTTTGCAGTCTCTGGGGGATAAATACAGACGTTTCCGTACCGATCCCTCAGACTCTACCAAGTTTGTTCGTTAGTTGTGAGACCTAAGCAACCTAGAGCTCTGATACCAACTTGTCACGACCCGAAATCCCACCTTCGGGCCGTGATGGCGTCTAACGTTGAACCCGCTAGACAAGCATCCGTGTATAGTTAAACTAACATGATAACACCGAATTAACAGAATAAACTAAAAACAGTTTACAATTTTTAACAACGGAAATAGATAAAGTGTCAAAGCTAAGTAAGGATAACATAATACAACGTTGCAATAATTCCCCAAAACCTGGAGTCACAAACTCATGAACTGTCTATAGGAGTGCTAAATACAAAGCCTGAAATGAAATACATGACTGTCTCTGAAAACTAGAGGAAAAACAAGACAGAAATACAGAAACTAAGTATAGGAGAGACGCTAAGGCCCATGACCGCCAGCGGGTATACCTTGAAGCCTCTGGGGTGGACTGAAGGAGACTCCCTCAGCGCTGCCCACTGGGTCCGGGTGCGGGATCTGCATAACAATAAGATGTGCAGTGTAGCATCAGTACAACCGACCCCATGTACTGAGTAAGTGTCGAGCCTAACCTCGGCCGAAGTAGTGACGAGGCTAGACTTGACAACAAACGTTAACCTGGACTATTCTACAACATATATCGTGGAAAAACAAAGCAAGAGATAAACAAATACTAGGGGGATACGGGAGCAGAGCAGTTAATTAAGTACATAGGAACAGAAAAGAAAGCAATTTATCAGAAATATGCTAATGAAACAAATATAATGCCAGAAATGTAATAAATGGTACGGCTTAACCCTTCGTGCTTTTAATCTCTTCCTCACAATGCAATGTACGATGTAAGATAACATGAATCATGGCACAGCATCACCCTTCGTACTTTTACTCTCTTCCTCACGATGCAATGTATCATGTATGGCAATGTAAATCATGGCACGACATCAACCTTCGTGCTTTTAAATATAAATCATGGCACGACATCAACCTTCGTGCTTTTACTATCTTCCTCACGATGCAATGTATCATGTATGGCAATGTAAATCATGGCACGGCATCAACCTTCGTGCTTTTAAATATAAATCATGGCACGACATCAACCTTCTGATTTTAAATATAAATCATGGTACGGCATCACCCTTCGTGCTTTTACTCTCTTCCTCACTATGCAATATATTATGTAATTAATGTAAATCATGGCACGTCGCCAACCTTCGTGCTTTTAATCCCTTCCTCACTATGCAATATATGATGTGATCAATGTAAATCATGGCACGACATCACCCTTCGTGCTTTACACTCTTCCGTACCAATGCAATGAAAATTATCAAAATGGCAAGGAATGCAGCATAGTGGAATCACAAATCATAATCACCCGACAAGGGGAAAATATCAGTCATTATCATAACTAATTGCCCGGCAAGGGTCTCAGCTATAACCAACTTTTTCAAGTATATCCTTTACAGTTGGGTCCTCAATAGGACCATTACATCACAAGTTCATCAACGAGGATTTTCAACACAATCAACTTCCAAGTAGAGATAAATTCATAAATGGATATGGAAGTAAGGACAAGAATTTCATCAAAAATGGACTCACGGGCATGTTTGACACACAATGCATAGGTACTCGTCACTTCACCTATGCATTGGACATGATAAACACTTATCACCTAGCATACGATACCTATTCCCTCACCAAAGTTAGGCAAGACAATTACCTCGGGTCCAAAAATAGCAATCAAGCCTCAACAAGGGTGGACAGATGGGAGCGGGTTGCACGCCGCAACAAGGAGCAATAAGGGAGGACATTTATATTTTTAGTGAATTTCAAAGAAAATAAATATTTGAAAGTCTTAAGTGTTTATTTTACTATTCTTCATATTTTCAGCACTTACTTAGTACATGGGGTCGGTTGTACTGATACTACACTCTATACTCTTTTGTGCAGATCTAGGTAGCGGCCAGCTGTAGAGATATTTAGAGCGGCTATTCATTTATTCAGAGACACGAGGTATATCTGCCGGTGTTCGCAGATCCCGAGAGTCTTCTCCTATTTTCATAAACGTTGTTTTATTATAGTCAGAACAGTTACATTATTTCTTTCAGCCAAGTATTTGTAGTATTTTTTGTAGTTCGTGAATTTTGACACCAGACTCTCGGGTAGTTTTTGGATTTATCTATATAATTAGTTCGTGGCTCGGTGTAGTTAATTGCTTATTTTTTTATATTGTGAATTATTCATTTAAAGCCTTTAAATTAAGTATTAATTTAAAATTGTTTTATCCTGTTTAAATGGTTAATTAAAGGAAATAGTTAAGCGAACTCCATTGGATTTCCTAGCAAGTGTGGTGTTAGGCGCCATCACGATCCCTAAGGTTGGGAATTTGGGTCGTGACAGAAACCCTTTCCCTCCTCTCTTCTCTCTCTCACCCTCCTCCTAACCCTAGCCCGCCGTCGTGAAAACCCTTCGATTCATGGTTTATTTCTTCAATCCAAGGCCCTATCCGGTCTCTTACCTCTACCGGTGTTTCGATTTTCATGCTGCTTGAGGGATCTCAAAGGGATTCGAATAGACTTGGTTCAAATCCCTCGTTTCTCGATGAATTCGTCTGTGTTGACTCCTATGTATGTGAGTACTATTATCTTCGTGTTTATGGCTTCAAATCTGTAGTTCAAACCAGATTTTTCTCACCTTTGCTTAGGCTTTACTATTTTTGGCTAAATCTATTCAGATCTCTTTAGATCTTAAGAGGTTTGAGTTTGTTTGTTGCTTTTCCTTTAATATTCTGCTATATTTTTCTATTATTGTCAACCGATTTTTGTTTTTCCCTGAAAGCTAGGGTTTCAATTTTTAAGAAGTTTCTGCAAAAAAAATGTTTTAAAAAATGTTATAAAACAGGATTTAAAGATCCTTCAATTTCGTTCATATTTAACACTTTTTATCTTCGTCATATTAACAATTAATCCACATGGTGATTTAATCAAATAATAATAAATCAACGGAAGGAACAACTTCTTCCAAAAAGTCTTTTTAATAACTTTAAATCTTTGTCATTTTAAATCGACAATTTAACATTTCAGGCCAGTAATCAGGCAAATATCATAGCAACTACGTAGTAAATATCATGCGCAGGCAATGCCGAGGGTCAAACAGCGCGGACCAACAATAATAAAATGTGCACTTTCGAGGGGTTGACCGGCTCGAACCATAGATGCATCTATCTACCCCGCTCGTGAATCGATCATGCGACGCGATTAACATAATACGGCTAGCCTGCTCGCGAATCATACATGCGACTCAGGTGCTCATATGAATACATACACAAATACAGGTTCTTCCTGCTCGCAAATCACTCAAGTGACTCAGGCACCCAAAGTTACACATATCCACATAATAAATTCGTATGTTATCAAGAAAACAATTTTTCTCAGGAAAGTGGTAAAATCTTTATTAAAAGAAACATGAAATATAGGTTTTGAAATCTTTGTTTTTGAAACTCATTTGTCAAGTTTAGTGATACTCCACGATACAACCCAGTCTAGGTACACATATATTCACAGCAGAAACAATTCTCTTTTTAGAAGGTTAACAATATGAGCTCTAGCTTTGCTTTAGACATTAAATTACGTTTTCGGTCATATTAGCAGTTTAATATTACATGTCGGGTTAAAGGTACACACATAAGGCATGCTAGTGGGTCCTAGGCTACCCGGACATGGCATAATTGTAGCTAAGCACGGACTCCCGTCACCTCATGCGTACGTAGCCCCCAAAGATAATATCATATACTAAAGTAATTCACCTAGGGGGACGATTCCCCCTCACAAAGTTAGAAAGGAGACTTACCTCGCTCCGAAATTCCAATACCGTCTTCCAAGCCCTTCCGATGACTCCAACGAACGCACAACGCTCTGAAACTACCACATAACGCCAACGCAATGAACATTCATCCTAATACTCACAACAAATTCAGATTGTATATTTCCCAACCCCGCTCGGAGAAATGACCAAAATACCCTCGGGCCCACGTGCCCAAAAATCCAAAATTTCTCGAATATACATTCTACACATAGCCTTACTAACTCAAATATATAATTTACTCAAATATTCATGCTTAATTCGTGGCGAAAATCCAAATTTTACATTTTCTAGGTTTTCTTCAAAAACCCCAATTTCCTACAATTTCCCATATCAGACTTATGTAATGATCTTGTATTCAAGTTGGAAATAAGGAGGAATCACTTACCTCTTGATGCTTGGTGAAATATCCCTTTAAAAGCTCTCCAAAATTGCCTAAACAATGAAGAAATGAACCCAAAATTCTTGTTTTAAAAAATTCTGCCCAGGTCGATTTCTGCACATGCGGTCCTTCCTCGCAGGTGCGACAATATCTCCCGCACCTTCGGTTTTCCTCAACTTCAGCCAAATCGCACCTGCGCCCCACTGTCCGCACCTGCGGCTTCGCAGGTGCCGAAAATCCATCGCACCTGCGATTCCCAGCCAAGCCTGCCCACTCTCGCACCTGCGGTGCCCAAGCCACACCTGCGGCCAAATCTTCGCAGGTGCGGTTACACCAGAAGACATCAGCTTCAGCTTTTTTCCAACTTTAACTTTGATCCGTTAACCACCTGGAATCCACCTGAGGCCCCCGGGACCCCGTCCAATTATACCAACCTGCCCAAAAACATGACATGGACTTGCTCGAGCCCTCAAATCACATCAAACAACGCCGAAATCACGAATCAAACTCAAATCTAATTCTTTAAGAACTTAGAATTTCAAACTTCTACATCCGATGCCGAAACCTATCAAATCACGTCCAATTGACCTCAAATTTTGCGCACAAGTCATATTTAACATTACGGACCTGCTCCAACTTCCGGAATCACATTCCGACCTCGATATCAAAACTTCCACTTCCGACCGGATTTCCCAAAAACCTTCAAATTTATCTTTAGCCAAATGACTCCAAAATGACCTACGGACATCAAAATTCACTTCCGATCGCGCCCCCAATTCCAGAATCACCATATGGAGCTATTCCTAGACTCGGAATCCCAAAAGGACATCAACCTCACTAATATGCACTTCAAGCCCTGAAATCCTTCTAAAATGCTAACTTCCACAATATACGCCGAAACGCTCCCGGGTTATCCAAAACCCGATCCGGACATACACCAAGTCCAAAATCATCATATGAACCTGCTAGAACCTTCAAATACTGATTCGGAGATCGTTTACTCAAAATTCCAATCTTAGTTGATTTCTCCAACTTAAGGCTTCTGAAATGAGAATTTTCTTTCCAAATCAATTCTAAACTTCCTGGAATTCAATTCCGACCATGCCCACGAGTCATAATACCTGAAACGAAGCTGCTCACGACTTCAAACCGCTGAACGACGCGATATATCACAAAATGACCGGCCGGGTCGTTACATCTACACCCGAGGACTCGAAACTAGCCAAATGTTATACAGATACATTAATTTATATTCAAAGCATGGAATTATCCTATTATTTATCCAAATTCACCATTCTTGAAGAAAATCTAAAATCCGACCCTGGGCCCGCATGCTCGGATTCCAATAGTTCTCGAAGGAAACCCTCACCCAAAGCCTAAGGATCATTAATATACGATTTTGACTTGATTCCATAGCAAATTTATGGGTGAATTCTCTAATTATCGAAAGCCCTAGGTTACTACCCAATTCTTGATTTTTCACTAATTATGTGATTAAAATTAACTAGGAATTCATGCATGAGGCTAATATTGGAGTAGAATTTACTTACCTTCAATAACCAAGTCGTTTGCCCCTCTAAAATGGTGGAAATAGCCCCTAGGAAGAAGAAGAAGAAGATGGGAAAAAATGAATTAAACCCGTGTATAAAAACACACTGTTTGAATATTGTTTTCTCACCTGCGGCTCGAGGAACGCACCTGCGGTCTCGCACCTGCGAGCAAAGGCTCGCACCTGCGGAAATGGACTGGGGAGCCTGGGCCCGCACCTGCATAGTGGAGACCGCACCTGCGGCTCCTCTCCTGAGGAATTCTGTCCACACCTGCGAGAATTGGCCAGACCATTGGGGGTCGTACCTGCGAGGCTGGGACCGCAGGAGCGGTCCTGCACCTGTGACTGGTCAACCGCACCTGCGGTCACACCAGAACAGGTGCACCAGCAGCTATCTCAACTGGTTTTTGGCCTCGCGTGGTGTCCGAAAGGCACCTGGGCCCACCCGAGCCCCCGTCCAAATATACTAACAAGTCCCAAATCATAATACAGCTCACTCAAGCCTTTGGAACACCCAAAAAAAATGCTAAAACTCAAAATCACACCTCAAAACCCCAAGAACCAAACTTAGGAACTTTAAGTTTTCTAGACTTCGCTAACAACGCGCCGAACCGGTCTATACTATTCGGAATGACACCAAATTTTGCAGGCAAGTCATAAATGAAATAACAGAACTATTCTCGGTCTCGGAATTCCATTTGGACCTTGATAACACAAAAACACGTCCAAAACCACAATAGGAACTTAAGGAACTTCTTATTTCAATATTGGGCGCCGAAACACTCCCGGGTCATCAGAAACCCATTCTGAACAAATGCCCAGGTCCAAAATCATCACACAAAGCTACCGGAACTGACAAAACTCGATTCCGAGGTCGTTTACCCAAATTTTGACCGAAGTCAAACATGGCCTTAAAGGCCAACCTTAAGGAACCAATTGTTCCTATTAGCACTCTAAGCACCTCTGAATCCTGGACCACTAGTCCCTGCAAGTCATAAATCATAAAAATCCGCCATAGGAAGTTTCATTTAGGGGAAGGGGGTCCGATAACGCAAAACGACCGGTCGGGTCGTTACATTTTCATCTTCCTGTTTACTTTCTCCCCTAACTAGTATGCCCTAACCTTTGCAATTTCATTCTTTACACTTTCCTTGACTAGCCTGTATCAATTCTGTCTATCACATGATTATATGATCTCATTTAGTAACACTGTTAACTTAGGACTAAGTTATTTTGAATAATATGAATTCTCTTATAGGTTAGTGTAATGTTCAATTGGTTTCATGCATTGTTTGTTAATTCTATACCTATTATGAACTTAGCACACTATGAACATGTAATCAGTCAATTTGTTGCTTAATTTCCCTTCCCTGTCCGTTTATTTCATATATCTGGTCAACTCAATTGTTTTTGCCTAATTGCTTCTGTGATAAGTACTAGTCTAAATATTTAACTTCACTGGTGTAACGACCCGGTCGGTCATTCCGAGAGTAATAGCCCTGTTTCCCCCGTTTTGGCTTCATTATATGTGGTTCAGCTTCATTATGTTGTATTAGATTGGTTGGCTCGGGTTCAGAGCGATTTTTGGAGAGAAATGAGAGACATAGTCTCTTAACTTGGTTCAATAGTTAAAAAACTGAACTGAGAGTTGACTTATTGGTAAACGACCTCAAAATGAATATTTCATGGCTCGGATAGCTTCGTTAGGTGATTTAGGATTTAGGAGTGTGTTCGGAATATGGTTTTGATGTCCGGTGTATAGTTAGGCTTGAATTGACGAAAGTTAGTTTTTGGCGATTTTCGATCGACAGTGGAAAATAGTCTATAGGGGTCGGAATGGAATTCCGAAAGTTGGAGTAGATTCGTAGTGTCATTTGGGATATGTGCAAATTTTTGGTTCATTCGGACGTGTTTTGGTTGGTTTCGGCATCATTGGCGAAATTTAGAAATCTCAAAGTTCATAGGCTTGAATCTGATGTGATCTTGGTGTTTTAGAATTACTTTGGGTGTTTCGAAGGCTCGAATAAGTTCGAATGAGGTTGTGGTACTTGTTGTATTTTTGGTTGCGGTCCTGAGGGGCTCAGGGTGATTTCAGATAGCCATCGGGGGATTAAAAGTTAGAAAATTACAGCTGAAGCTGCTGGTGCTGGTGCTGGTGTAACTGCACCTGCGGATAGAGGACCGCAGGTGAGAGCTCGCAGAGTGGACCCAAGACCACAGATGTGGATTTGGTTGGGCAGGAGAAAGATCGCAGATGCAGAGCTGGGGCCGCATCTGCGGAGTCGAAGGTGCGGAAATTTGATCGCGGGTGCAGAAATGTGCATTTAAGTGATTTCTTGCAGGTGCGCACCTGGGACCGCAAGTGCGCACCTGGGACCACAGGTGCGGGTCTGCAGGTGCGAGAATTTGGCCGCAGATGCTAAAATCCTTGGGCAGAATATATAAATAGGACCCTTAGCGGATTTTGGTCATTCATCCACCATTTTTGCACGGGTTGTAAGATTTTTTAAGGGTTTTTAAGAGGAAAATCAAAGGTTCTTCGTGGGGGTATGACTTTTGGACTTAAAACTCATTTATGTGTGATTTATGGACTGATTAGTGGTGAAATTTGTGGGAAATTAGTACAAAAATTAGTTAATTAGGGCTTGTAATTGGAGACCTTTAGTTGGGGATTTGAGGGACAATTTGAGGTCCGATTTTGAGATTCTTGGTATGTATAGACTCGTGGTAGGATGAGGATTCTTGTGATGTATTTTTATCGACTTCCGAGACGTGGGCCCCGGGGTCGGGTTTGGCCAATTTCGGGATTTATGGTATATATTGGTTATTTTCGAGTGGGCTTGTTCCTTTAGAGTATTTTGATGATATGAATCCGTTTTTGAATAGATTTGGGGCGTGCTGAGGCCGAGTCGATGGGCAAAGGCATCGCGGAGTAGATTTTTGTCTGGTTTGAGGTAAGTAATGACTGTAAATCTTGTCCTGAGGGTATGGAACCCCGGACTTCGTATTTTCTCACTATTTTTGGAGTGGCGCACATGCTGGATGAAGAGTGTGTGGCGTGCACTGATTGGGGATTTTGATTTGGTCATTCCCGTGCGTATTTACTTATAAATCATATGTTAAATCGTGTTTTCAGACTATTTTTATATTTGGGCTGTAAGCCATGTTTGGGGCCTTGTGCCGACTTATTAGACCCCTTGGGGGCTTTTACTGCTATTCCTCACTGTGTTGACTTATGATTTACACTCAGTCAAATTATGTTTAACTAATTTCGAAACTCAGCCTTATTTACACTATTTTGAGATATAAAATGATGTTTTTGGTTCGAGTACCCCGTTTTACTGATAGCCAGAGTGGATTTTTGAGAGTTTCTAACTGAGTGAGGCCGAGGGCCTAATTGTGAGGATATGATGTGCCACGAGATGGCTTGATATTAGTGCTTGGGCTGTAGGAGCCCCTCCGGAGTCTGTACATACCCCCAGTGAGCGCATGTACCTACTGAGTGGGAGTGTCGAGTGCCAAGTGTCGAGTGACAAGTGATTGGGAGGCATGAGTGACTGTGAGGTTTCCTGAGGGGCTGATTATGAGTGACTGTGAGGTTGCCCGAGGGGCTGATTATGAGTGACTGTGAGGTATGCCCGAGGGCCTGATTCTGAGTGGTGTTACGCCCGAGGGGCAGTTTCTTATTCATGATTTTGCCCGAGTGGCTACTTATGATTCATTTCATTTTTTTTACACTAACTTCTTGTACATTTTTCTGAAATTATTGGAAATTAAACTTTTCAAAGGAGTTTTACTAAAATTGGCTTTTTTTTAGCGTGATGATTTAACGTATTCACTGTTGAAAAGAAAGACTGTGCTTATTGTGAAATGATGATTTGACTTTATGTATTTTTTACTGCTCAGACCTGATTTATTTTCATTACTACTGAGTTGGCGTACTCACATTACTCCCTGCACCTTGTGTCCAGATCCAGGTGCTAGGGCAGAGTGAGATATGTATCTATTCCAGAGACTTCTCGAAGATTTTGCGAGGTAGCTGCACGCGTTCACAACCCTGCTCTCTCCTGCTTACTATTATAGAGTTTATTTTCCAGGGTTGTATATTTTCTGTAGATGCTCATGACCAGTGACTCCGAGATCTCGGGGTTGTATTTAATATTCGGTGTAGCTTTATCTGTTTTAAAATGATTAAATGAAACCTTTATGGGTTATCAATTTAGTAATGATATAAATGAAAGATTATTTACGATTTGAGTATGGATTTGGATGGCCTAGTTCCACGATAGGTTCCATCACGACTGGTTTAGATTTGGGGTCGTGACAAGTTGGTATCAGAGTGCTAGGTTATATAGGACTCACCGGTCATGAGCAGGTTTAGTAGAGTCTTGCGGGTCGGTACGGAGACGTCTGTACTTATCTTCCGGAGGCTACCGAACCCTTAGGAAAATCTCACATTGTTGAATTCTTGTCATGTGAATCCATTTTATTCTGCCAAAAGCGTAACTCTTGAATTCCTTCCATGTATTCGAATGCGCCCGTGAGCTCTTGGTATCAGTTGTGCATCGACGACTTATGATTTCCTTGGTGGGGTGCGTGATGTGAATTTTAGCATGTTGATAATGGGCAAGTCTGGAGGACTTTAGGCCAGATTTTATTTTGTGTCTTGAGTGCTAAGATTTCGATTGTGTGAGTCGTGCATTTGGGACTTATATGTCCGTTTGTGTCCTTATCGATGGGGGTTTTGTGACTAGATGACCATGTGGCGAATGTGATTCGATGGTGAGGTGTGTTCAAATTATTTGATTGTGACAAAAGGATTGGCTGGAAATATGGAAAGAACTATTGAGTGTTTAATTTCTGTCTCGAGTTGGAATATGTCTTCGAGTTGTGAATGTATTGGAAGACCTCTCATGTTGTTTAGTTGTGGAGTGAAGCGGATCATCCCGTTGTGTTATGAGTTCCTGGTGGTGTCTTTTGGACTGGCCAATACCCCAGTAGCATTCATGTATTTGATTAACGGTGTATTCCAGCCGTATTAGCACTCCTTGTTATTGTATTCATTGATGGCATCCTGGCGTATACACGTATCCAGGGGTAGCATACTCAGTATTTGAGGATGACATTATAAGGATTTAGGGAGGAGAAGCTCTATGAAAAGTTTTCCAACTGTGAATATTTGGCTCAGTTCAGTAGCAATCTTGGGGCACATGGTGTCCAGTGAGGGTATTAAGGTGGTCAGACGAGTGTGGAGAGAGCTTTCAGAAGCTCAAGATTTATTTGACCACAGCTCCAGTGTTAGTTCTGCCATCAGCTTCAGGTTCTTATACCGTGTATTATGATGCCTCGAGGGTAGGCGTTGGTTGTGTTTAGATACAGAAGGATAAATTGATTGCGTGATAGTTAATAGTTTCAGAAGGGTATACAGAGAGATCAGTTTGAGGCTAAGCAGGTGGGGCTATTTCCCGCGGGGTGTCCTGAGGTTGTGTGATCCTTATGTTGTTTTGTAGCAAATTCTCTTTTACCAGTAATTGATATATGTTGCAATTTGAGTTTAGATCACTTGTGGGAGTTGGCACGACTATTGCAATGGTGAATATGAGGTTGTATATGATTTGGGATGTTAAATGGTTTGAGTTATATATGAGCTTATGAAAGATTTAGTTGAATCTCACTGTGGTATGGCGGCAGTGTTAGCGTATGGTCATTATGAGTTACTGGTTGTTTTGATCTATGGCTTTGAGCCAAGTGGGGGAGTCTGCTAGTGATAAGTTGGTTGCACGATTATGTGATGTGTTGGGTTCGGTTTGAGGTATACTGGTAAATCTGTTGTGGCTTACAGGGTTTGAGATCAGGGATGACTCGAGTAATGGAAATTTTGGCTACAGGTTGTAATGTACTCTATGGGTAACTGGATTTTTTTTTATTATTTAATGATTGAGTTGTAATTGTAAAATGGGGTAGTGTGTGCAATGTAGGAATTTTCTTGTTGCTTCGAGTATGTGTGGATTACTTCCTGGGGTGTTGGAGTGCTAATGGAGCATAGGTCGTTCGGTCCGTTTGATCAGTCTAACTGAGGTGTGAGTAGAGTGGATGAATCTCGAGAATGGTTCTGACGGAGTCAAGGTTAAATATAGCAATTGGGAATCTTCAAGGTGTGTTTTGGGCTAGAACTGAGATTTACATTGGAGGGTGTCACGACTTGTGGTATTTCTACATTATCATGGAATATACATATCAATATCAGGAAGGCGAAGGTAATGGCTTTAGATTCGCAAGAAGTCTCTTCAGGGTAAGCATTTTGAATGTGGTACTTTTGGGGATATTTGAGAGAGTATTCAGCGGCTTATGAGCCTCGAACGTTATGGTTTTATACTTGGGTCTCATGTGGTGAGTCTGGGTTGAGAATTGCGGTATTATGGCAAAGAGAAGTACCAATTCGCAGGTAAGCCAGAAGGAACTTGGATAAATAGGACAACTTGGTAGTAGGTCTGATCGGCATGATAAGGGATATGATTAGTTCTTTGGGTGTTCATAAGGTAATGATTTTTACATGTGTTTCTTAGAAATGCTCTTGGGCTTTGGTGACCTGCGTAGCTTGGTTGAGTTAGAAGGATCCAGTCCTGACAGTTTGGTGTTGTACAAATGGGATTCAGATAGTTCCTGATGGTTTCTACCACATTTAGAGATGCATATTTTCTACTGGCGTGTGGTGCAGGTGATGTATAGTGACTTGTTTCTAAATGGGATCAAATGGGAAATTCTTGACTAGTTGGGTGCATAGTTGCTTGTGGGCTCAGAAGGGATTATGAAGTTCTCATGTTTATCATAGGATGTCATGGCGTATGCGGTATGTCGTGTAGAGTGAGATATGCATGTGTGAGGTCACGGTTTAGTTCTGGAAGGAAGGTCGAAAATTCTTAGGCAGCATTGGCAGTTTCAGATGACTAGGTAGATGATAGCACTATTAGGTGGCTTGATGAGGGTATATATTTCAGAAAGGGCATGTGTGGATTTAAGGGTGCTTCATTGGTATATCGATGCTCTCTTGTTGGATCGACTGCTGATATTCAAGGTTGCTTGGTGTTGCAGAAAGATTTTAGGGTTATCTCTCATGGAATGATCAAGTATTAGGTATGTGTTATGTATTCGAGCGGTGGAGTTGAGATCAGATATAGTAATTGGTGCGCTTCATGACTTCGAGACTGAGAGTTCTAATAAACAGTTTATTTGGTGGTAGTGAATTGTGAGGATGCGAGCATATCTAGTCAGATGTTAGTATGTACCATGATTCAGTCATTTTGAACTTTTCTGTGAGTTATCTATCTCTGTGGGTGACCAGAGTTGATTTAGGGTTATTGGTAGGCCAGTATGAGTGTGTGTTCTGCACCGGGTCGGAATCGTTGACTCCGAATATCTATTATTGAGGGATGTACCATTCGATTGTCTTTGAATTTATTCGTGTTCTGGATTTATGTATGAGTTACCCTTCGGTGTTGCGAGGATTTGTGATCGTTGGTTATAGGCACATATGGTGCGGTTCTAATTGGGCCTATATTGGGATTTGAGTAAGGTAAGTAATTGGGTATTGCGGATTAAGATGTATGGGTTATGTTCTTTCAGGCTCGTGTGGCATGGTATGTCCGATTCCCCGTGGTTAGGGCAACGCACTTTGAGTACTTGATGTCGAATTGTGCATGATTATTGATTCTGAGCAAGGTGACTCGAAGTATTTCATGTGGACCAGCGTGTGGATAAGATCACGCATTGTAGCGAAGTTATGTGGAGGTATGATCCTTGGTGTCAGATTCGTGTGTTTTGATTTTTTGATGAGTGTCAGGATCTTAGCATAGTGTTGTGACGGTAATTATTAATGGCGGGATGGTCCTCTCGTGTGAAACTTTTATATAATTTGATTACATTGGGATGTTGCTATTGAGTGCACTAGTTGCACAGGTTATGGCTTTGAATTGTACTGATGTATCATGTCATCAGAGTGGTCATGTTGGATGAGAAGAGGTCATTGGACCTAGAATGAATACTGTCAGAATTGACTACAGCATAGTTTGGGAAGGGGAGCTTCATGTCTGGCTGATCGGATGAATGGTTGCTAGTTCTACGTGTTTCTTTCATCATCGGCAGTATATGAAAGTGTTAGAGTGAGGCATTTCTTGATAAGAGGGTATGTACCGGTATTAGGTTGTTTTGAGCAGCTATTGTGATTAGGAGTTATTTCCATGAGTGTTTGAGTCATGCGGTATATTATGTGATTGCATCTTGGCTTACGGATATGGCTTGATACAGCGTGTTCAGACTTATTGCGCTTATTGTTGTGGAATTTTGATCTTGTAAATTATTTCAGAAGTGGAAATTTGGTTCTAAGGTTCATGGTCAGGTTGGATTTCGAAATTTCAACAGTGTTGTGCTATCAGACCTATATGGGATAGGGTGACGTGGGATCACCCCCGGGTATGTGCGTGGTAAGGTTACGCGACAGTTTGATGGTGTTGGAGAACAACTCTTGGCACATTCGAGGACGAACGTATGTTTAAGTGGGGAAGGATGTAACGACCCGTCCGGTCGTTCCGAGAGTAATAGCCATGTTTCCCCCATTTTGGCTTAATTATATGTGGTTCAGCTTCATTATGTTGTGTTAGATTGGTTGGCTCAGGTTCGGAGCGATTATTGGAGAGAAATGAGACACTTAGTCTCTTAACTTGGTTCAATAGTTGAAAAAGTCAACTGAGAGTTGACTTATTGGTAAACGACCTCGGAATGTAGATTTCATGGCTAGGATAGCTTCGTTAGGTGATTTGGGACTTAAGAGTGTGTTCGGAATGTGATTTTGACGTCTGGTGTAGAATTAGGCTTGAATTGGAGAAAGTTAGTTTTTGGCAATTTCCGGTCGGCAGTGGAAAATAGGCTACCATTGCGGAAGTTGGAGAAGGTTCGTAGTGTCATTTTTGATATGTGCAAATTTTCGGGTCATTCAGACGTGTTTTGGTTGGTTTCGTCATCACTAGCGAAATTTAGAAATCTCAAAGTTCATAGGCTTGAATCTGATGTGGTCTTGGTGCTTTACTGTTGTTTTGGGTGTTTCGAAGGCTCGACTAAGTTCGAATGAGGTTGTGGGACTTGTTGGTATTTTTGGTTGGGGTCTCGAGGGGCTCGGGGTGATTTCGGATAGCCATCAAGAGGATTTAAAGTTGGAAAATTGCAGCTGAAGCTGCTGGTGCTGGTGTAACCGCACCTGCGGATAGAGGGCCGCAAGTGCGAGCCCACAGAAGCGGACCCAAGAGTGCAGATGCGGATTTTGGTGGGCAGGAGGAAGACCGCAGATGCAGAGCTGGGGCCACACCTGCGGAGTCGCAGGTGCGGAAATTTGATCGCGGGTGCAGAAATGTGCATTTAAGTGATTTTTCGCAGGTGCGCACCTGGGACTGCAAGTGCGAGAATTTGGCCGCAGGAGCGGAAATCCCTAGGCAGAACATATAAATAGGACCCTTAGCGGATTTTGATCATTCATCCACCATTTTTGCACGAGTTTGAAGCTTTTTGAAGGGTTTGAAGAGGAAAATTGAAGGTTCTTCGTGGAGGTAAGACTTTTGGACTTAAAACTCGTTTATGTGTGATTTATGGACTGATTAGTGGTGAAATTTGTGGGAAATTAGTACAAAAATTGGGTAATTAGGGCTTGTAATTGGAGACCTTTAATTGGGGATTTTAGGAGCCATTTGAGGTCCGATTTTGAGATTCTTGGTATGTATAAACTCGTGGAAAGATGAGGACTCTTGTGACGTGATTTTTATCGACTTCCGAGACGTGGTCCAGAGGGTCAGGTTTGGCCAATTTCGGAATTCTTGGTATATATTGGTTATTTTCGAGTGGCCTTTGTTCCCTTAGAGTTTTTTGATGATATGAATCTGTTTTGAATAGATTCGGGGCGTGCTGAGGCCGAGTCGAGGGGCAAAGGCATCGCGGAGTAGATTTTCATCCGGTTTGAGATAAGTAATGACTGTAAATCTTGTCCTGAGGGTATGGAACCCCGGACTTTGTATTGTCTCACTATTATTGGAGTGGCGCACATGCTGGATGACGAGTGTGTGGCGTGCACTGATTGGGGATTTGGACTTGGTCCTTCCCGTGGCAACTATTGAGTTGCGTATTTACTTTTAAATCATATGTTAAATCGTGTTTTCAGACTATTGCTACATTTGGGTTGTAAGCCATGTTTGGGGCCTTGTGCCGACTTGTTTAGACCCCTTGGGGGCTTTTTCTACTATTCCTCACTGAGTTGACATATGATTTACACTCAATCATATTATGTTTAACTGATTTCGAAACTCCCTTATTTACACTATTTTGAGATATAAAATGATGTTTTTGGGTCGAGTACCTCGTTTTACTGATAGCCAGAGTGGATTTTTGAGAGTTTCTGACTGAGTGAGGCCGAGGGCCTGATTGTGTGGATATGATATGCCACGAGATGGCTTGATATTAGCGCTTGGGCTGTAGGATCCCCTCCGGAGTCTGTACACACCCCCAGTGAGCGCATGTACCTATTGAGTGTGAGTGCCGAGTGACGAGTGGTTGGGAGGCATGAGTGACTGTGCGGTTGCCCGAGGGGCTGATTATGAGTGACTGCGAGGTTTCCCAAGAGGCTGATTATGAGTGACTGTGAGGTATGCCCGAGGGGCTGATTCTGAGTGATGTTACGCCCCAGGGGTAATTTCTTATTCTTGATTTTGCCCGAGTGGCTACTTATGATTCATTTCATTTTTTTACACTAACTTCTTGGACATTTTTCTGAAATTGTTGGAAATTACACTTTTCAAAGGAGTTTTACTGAAATTGGCTTTTTTTAGCGTGATGATTTAACGTATTCACTGTTCGAAAGAAAGACTGTGCTTATTGTGAAATGATGATTTGACTTTATGTGTTTTTTACTGCTCAGACCTGATTTATTTTCATTACTACTGAGTTGGCATACTCACATTACTCCCTGAACCTTGAGTGCAAATGCAGGTGCTAGGGCAGAGTGAGATGTGTATCTGTTCCAGAGACTTCTCGAAGATTTTGCGAGGTAGTTTCACGCGTCCGCAGCCCTGCTTACTATTATAGAGTTTATTTTCCAGGGTTGTATATTTTATGTGGATGCTCATGACCAGTGACTCCGAGATCTCGAGGTTGTATTTAATATTCAATGTAGCTTTATCTGTTTTAAAATGATTAAACGAAACCTTTATGGGTTATCAGTTTAGTAATGATATAAATGAAAGATTATTTACGATTTGAGTGTGGATTTGGCTGGCCTAGTTTCATGATAGGCGCCATCACGACTGGTTTAGATTTGGGGTCGTGACAATTAGACTTCAATTTATTTGAGCTATGTGGTTGATCATGAATTTTGTTTGTCCTCTTGGTGCAATTCTGCCTGCAACTCTATGTTCTGAATCCTGTTTCTTCTGAAATCCCAACTGTTTTACAACCTGCCCCTTATCCCTTTTATGTATTGATTTTTTAAAAACCCTACTCCTAGTCATTTAGGTTCCCAACCACTCCAGTGTGAGCACTACCTAGGGTCCACTTGAGACTCCTTTGAACTCTGACACACCGGGGATTGGTTTTCCAATCTCTTGAACTATCTTGTAAATGTGGTTCTGGTGTGAGCATTGACCTGGGTCCCCTAAGGCCCTTGGGGACTTTGACACATTGGAAACTTGGTTCTAATGTGCTATGAATCCCTATGATGTGCTCCAAAGCTGTTTTATTGGAAGGTTTGGTTCCCAGGTTTATATTGGGCCTATGAAGGCTTCCTATAGTGTAATGGATTCTATTATGCAATTTATTCATTCGGGGTTGTAATAATTTCTGTAATAACATATTTGGGGTTGATTAGTGAAAGAGGGGGGGGGGGGCATTTCCTTCTATTTTTGTTAAATTTGGGTAGAAATCCTGCCTATGGGTTTAATTATGTTGATCAAGTTGTGTGATTGCTATTACTTTTTTAGAGATCCTACCTATAGGAATTTCTTGATTTTTTAGTTCTGTACTTTTAAAACTCGCATAACTAGAAGTCCTGTTTATAGACCCCTTGCATTAGAAATCCTGTCTATAGGATCCGTGCATATTTTATAACATACATTAGTGACCATGTCTATAGAATTTTATCTGTTTGAATAATAACCTTCCTGGCAAGTTGCTTAAAATTCTTCCGACATATGACTTAGGTATCATGCCTATATGAGATAAAAACCAGTTTCATTTTAGATACCATGCCTATAGGAGATAAAAAAATCAGTTTCAAAGCCTAGAAATCATGTCTATAGGATTTAAACTAATAAATATCATGCCTATAGGGTGAAATCAGTTCTAACACCTAGAAATCATGCCTATAGGAGTTAACTAATTCTGCAAATTAGAAAGCATGCCTATAGTGTCTAAAGGATAAAAACATGTCTGTTAAAATCAGTAGCTCGTTGTTATAGGTCTATAATTAACATCTTAGATACCATGCCTATAGGATTCTGTTCTGGTTATCACATAGGCAAGCCTATAGGATTATTGAGAATTCTGGGCTAAAAAAAAGAACTGAGGTTTAGTACTGCTTGAAGTCTGCCCAGATTCAAAGTTTTAACCAAAATCAGACAAGCCAGTAGGTCCCAATACCCGTTTTAATAAACTGCTGTCTTATATTATGTTTATGCTCGTCTAGATATCCCGCCTATAGGGTCTTAAACTAATAAAAGTTGTCTGAATTGCGTGCATTTGCTATTTACTTGTGAAGGTTAACATGAGCCCCTATTTTCTCTTATGTGACAGTCCTATCTAAATTTTTGTTTGTCGCTTAGCTTTCTTATTTTTAAGCATCATACGTCACTCTAAAACTACCTTAAATAGAGGTCCTAAACACCTCCAAGACCATAGGTAAGGGACGGGTAATTTACTCTTAAGGCACGATTTAGAAGCTATTAGAACACTTAGGTAATAATTGAAAGATAGTTAATTCGGTAGTAAAATGAGATGATGACATGTACGCTAATACTATGTGTAGCACCCCAACTTGGGGAAAGTTACCAAGTATTGCATGGAAATGATCCTATAGGCTAAGAAGCTTAGGACCCCTTTAATTCCTGCTTTAAAATAATAGTTGTCTAAATTGCTATATTTTTCTTTAATGACTAATTCGCTTAATTAAGTTCGGCCGGGACCCACCGTTGTGGACCTCAAGGGGTGCCTAACACCTTCCCCTCAAGGTAATTTTGATCCATTACCCGATCTCTGTTAATGCAAACTAGTTTTATGAGTTGTCTCATTAAATGTCGAAACCCCAATTTTCGCAAGGGGAAAAAGAGGGGCCCGACACATAGTGACATGGAACGTGAGTATCTTCTCGAGAACTTGCTGATTGATGTTAATGATATTGAAATTGGAGAAGGCCATGGTGATTTTGTTGAGCAATTTTATGGCTAAATGTCAAGCTTAGCAATTGAAAGGTCAGTCCCTCCTCACTAGAAAGGAATCTTGGTAGCTTGTATGATGTTCTTTCTATTATTTGGGTTATTTCAGGGTTGCGATCCATATTTTATTTGTTTTATTGAGTCAAACCCTTCCCTCCCTTTATTTTTTCTGTGAGTCTTGTCTGTTTGGTCTGTTGCTATTTTCAGTATCTGGGTTATTTTATGGTTGTAATTCGGATTTTAGGTTGTTTTCTTGTTGTCAAACCCTTCCATCCTTCTTCAATGAAATATAATTTGTGCTTTTGTGCCATTCTATGCTTAATTATTTTCCAGCTAGTTTTAGTGACATGACACGCATGCGGAAATTTTAGCCAGATCTTAGAAAACTGATTTAGTCTGGAATTGAAAAAATGAGAAAAAGACATTTTTGAGGATGAATAGAGAGCTAAAACACTTTGAAATTAAGCTCGAGCAAAAGTCACGTGGAACTAGAATAGTCATACCTGTGGAGGTTAATAATCTTTACCTTGAAATCATTGTGAAGGTCGAGTTTGAGGAAGAATCTACTGAAGTTTGTTGGAAAGTTTGACATTAATAGATAGAAAATGTCTTTTGACCACGACACACCAAGAAGACATGCATGTTCATCATTGATGTGATCACGAAAGGATAATATGTTTGGTGTTCTCGAGGCTGGAAAGCCCTTTTTCTACTACCCAAATACTTTATACCCTTTGTTACCCCTTTTGAACTTGTGTTATTTTCTTTGACCACCCCCTTTTGGAATTAAGTTTAGAGTCAAAGTTCCAAACAAAATAAAATAAAATAAATGGAAAGAGAAGTCCATTCCCCAAGAGAACAAACTGAGGCAACTGTTAGAAAGTACAAGTGAAAAAGGAAAAAGAAAAGATCAGTCAAAGTTCCACGTCCCCAGAAATAGAAGTTGGGGCAACTAGTTTAGAAGACACAAAAAAAGAAAAAAGAACAGAAAGAAAGATGAAAAAAAATTAGTCAGGTCGGATGTTTGAACTACGTTTGACCTGATTCCTTTAAAAAGGATACGTAGACAGCTTTACACGGTTCGGTCTAACCAAATAAGAATTCAAAAAAAAAATTCAAAATTCCCCAGTATCTAAAACTGGGGCATGGGTTTGTTTTAGTTTTTTAAAGAGTCAATTCCAAGAGTTGTGTGATGATCCAAGGGGTCGTCTTGTGTTTTAGGAATTTATTCCACGCTTATCAGCCTTAAAAATCTTATAATTTTCTTTTTCGATTTGCGTGCGCAGTCCGGGCATAATTCTGGAAAGCATTTATATGAAAAATAGAAGAAATAATAATATTTGGAAATTTAAAATAATTTAGTTGACTTTGGTCAACATTTTGATCAAACAGACCCGGACCCGTGTTCCGATGGTCTCGGTGGGTCCGTAATAAAATATGGGATCTTGGCGTATGCCCGGAATCGAATTCCGAGGTCCATAGCCCGAGAAATGAATTTTTGACTAAAATTGAATTTCAAAAAATTTATTGTTTTGAAGTATGTGATTTATGCTTGATTTTGATGGTATCGGGCCCGTATTATGGTTCCAGATCCCGGTAAAGGTCCGTTACAACATCTAAACCATGTATGTGAAATTTGGTGAGAAACAGAGTTTATATGACGTGATTCGGACCCTCGGCTGAGAAAATAGAAACTTTAAGTGATTTTGAGAATTTCATTGATTTTGATGCTAAATCTGTAGTTTTAGGTGTTATTTTAGCGATTTAATCGCACGAGCAACTCCGTATGGTTTTTTTAGACTTGCGTGCACGTTTGTTTTGGAGCCTCAAGGGCTCGAGTGAGTTTCAGATAGTTTACAGGATGTTTCGGACTTAGAGAGTTCTGTTGTTTTTGTTGTTGCGGGAGCACATGTGTTTTGTGCTTCGCGGTCGTGAAGCTTCTCTCACGATCGCAAAGTGTAAACCAGGCTGAGGGAAAAATTCTTCTTCACGAACGCGAAGTACTGGTCGCGAACGCGAAGCACTGGGGTTGGTACCCTCTACGAACGCGATCAGCTTCCCGCGAATGCGATAGTTAAAGCACCTGAGGGAGGGGAGTCACATTCTTATACGCGAACGCGACCACTGGTTCACGAACGCGATGTCTTGGAGGGAGTTAGCTTATGCGAACACGTAGAAGGGCTCGCAAAAACGAAGGCCTTAGGCCTCTGTGTTTCACAATCGTGATAGGCCTCTCGCGAACGCGATGAAGGCATGTCCGGCGTATGAAAAACAGAACCAGCTCGGGGATTTTACCAAAATTTCATATTTCTTCCGTAGAACTCGACCTTTCGCAATTTTTGAAGTGGGAATTCAACACAAAATCATAGATTCGTGTTCCTAAACTCATTCCTTTCAACTTCCATTAACACCCATTGGATTTCTAGGCCTAAATCTTGTTCTTTAAGGGTAGAAATTAAGGATTTTAGGGGAATTGGGAATTTTTCAAATTTTGGGATTTAGACCTTGATTTGGGGTCGGGGTCCGGAACTAATTATATATTCGGGCTCGGGGGTGAATAAGTAAACGGATTTTGGTCCGAACCTCGAGTTTGAACAATGCGGGCTCGGGGTCAATTTTTAACCTTTTTGGGGAAAATTTGGGAAATCTATAATTAGTCATTAAAGTTGTTTCCTTTAGCGATAATTGATGTTATTAAGTTGATATTGACTAGATATGAGTGGTTCGGAGGTGGAAAATAGAGGAGAAGCGATAATTGAGCGTTGAGTTTGCCGTCAGATTGAGGTAAGTGTTTGGTCTAACTTCGACTTGAGGGATTAAAAATACCCGACTTAATTTCTATGTGAAATTTCATGTGTGTGGCGTATAGGTGAGGTGACGAGTACCTATGCGCCGCAAAAATATAATTTTAGCTTGTTTCCTTCCCCGTTCCTAATATATATTATTTTCCTGCCTTAACTGCTACATGCTCATTGGTGCTTCCATGTTTAATTGTTTCTTATTAGATGTTGTTCTCTTTATTGAAGGTATAAATTGTTCCGTGGTTCAGGGTACTACATAATTAGTTTAATATTGGTTTGTCGGTGTTTCATGGTACATTTTTTATTGGGCTCGCTGTGTAGCATTAATTGATGAGGTTTCATAATTGTCTAGATTTTCGTTTGCATTGGTTTGAGGCATAAATGTTGTTGAGAGTTTTGAGATAAATTGTGAAATACCTGTTCTTATTGTGTGACTGGTGATTGTCTGGTGGGATCGGGTTGCGCACCGCAACAAGGAGTAATAAGGATGGACAGGTGGGATCGGGTTGCACGCCAAAACAGGAGGAATAAAGGTGATATAATGAGGAGTAATAAGGGTGGACTGGTGGGATCGTGTTGCACGCTAAAACATGGGGAATAAGGGTAATATACTAAGGAGTAATAAAGGTGGAATGGTGGGATCGGGTTGGCCGCAACAGGAGTAATAAAGGTGAATGTTCATGTTGTTACTGATTATATGGTGAGATCGGGACGCAAGCCGCATCATTTTGTTGTTTATGTATTCTGCTTCTGCTGTGATTTTATTACGTATCATTGAAACTCTCTTAAGGATTGGTTATAGCTAAGTACTGGCAAGATAAATGGGTCCTATATTTATTTACTGTAAGTTACTGTTCCATTTCATTCTGTACTTCCGTTTTGCTTTATTATAAATTGTATACAGGATATATTATAAATGCCCTACCGTAGCCTCGTCACCACCTCGTCGAGGTTAGGCTCGACACTTACCAGTACATGGGGTCGGTTGTACTGATGCTGCACTCTGCACTTTCTGTGCAGATTTTGGAGCTGATTATGGTTGATCGAGAGCTTGGTTGCAGACATTCGTCCAAGAGACCCAAGGTAGTTCTGCAGGCATCCGCAGGCCATGACGTCCCCTCCTATGTTCTACATTTCTGTTTTATTTTCTTTCGAGACAGATGTATTTTTCTTTCAGGACAATACGTGTAGATATTCATAGGATGTTCGTGGATTGTGACACCAGTTCTGGGTGGTAGTAATAGTTCATGGTTAAGCAATATTTATCTAATTCTACATTTCTGATCACCTGTCTTAAATTGTTTACTTGTATTTAATTAATTGTAAAAGAAAATGGTTAGCAAATTTATAACATTGGCTTTCCCACCGAGTATGATGTTAAGCACCATCACGATCCCGACTGTTGGGATTCGGGTCATGACAAGTTGGTATCAGAGCCCTAGGTTACTTAGGTCTCACAATTCACGGACAAACTTAGTAGAGTCTGGGGGATCAGTACGGAGACGTCTGTACTTATCTCCCATAGGTTATAAAGTTAGGAACAAGTCACTTTTATTCAACTCTGTCGTGCTATTTTTGTTATTCTAATACCGATTGAACTATTCTATTCTTATTCTCTCGTAGATGGTAAGAACACGTACCGCTTCTTCCACCGATCAGTATCCGGATACTCCAGCAGCAGCTCCTACGAGGGGCAAAGGCCGAGGCCGTGTCCAGGGACAGGGTTCAGCCCAGAGCTCGAGCAGCAACCCCAGCCGTGGAGCATTAGGTTGAGTTCAATGAGGAGGCTCCAAATTAGACCGTTCCAGCAGGACCAACTCAGGTCCCAGAGGGGTTTATTGCTACCCTGGTGCTTCAGGCTGCTTTGGTCTAATTAGTGGACTTATGGAGAGTATATCCCAGACTAGCGCATTCCCCGTGACACCACCCATATCTCAGACTGGAGAAGGATCCCAGACTCCTGCCACCCACACTCCAGAGCAGATGGCTCCCCAGTTTCAGACCTCAGCAGCTCATCCAGTTGGGGTAATTCAGCCAGTTGCTGCAGCACTGCCCGTTGATGGGGCAGTTATGTCCTCTGATGATTTGTGGAGATTGGATAAGTTTATCAAGCTTTTCCCTGTTCATTTTAGCGATGCCACTTCAGAGGACCCCTAGGAGTACCTTGATAGCTGCCATGAGGTTCTTCAGAAAATAGGTATTTTGGAGACCAATGGGGTCGAATTCGCTGCTTTTCAGATGACCGGTTCCGCCAAGAAATGGTGGAGAGATTATTTATTGACTAGACCAGTTGGGTCACCTGCTCTCACTTTGGATCAATTCTCATATCTCTTCTTGGAGAAGTTTCTGCCTATTACTACGAGAGAGGAGCACCGCCGTCAGTTTGAGTGTCTCCAGTAGGGCGGCATGATTGTTACTCAGTATGAGACCTGGTTCATGGATTTGACCCGTCATGCTATTCTTCTGCTCCCCACAGAGAAAAGGGGGGTTAAGAGATTTATTGAGGGTCTTGCTCAGCCTATCAGATTGCATATGGCTAAGGAGATGGGGAGCGAGATCTCTTCCTAGGATGCAGCCAATGTGGTTCGACGAGTTGAGATGATTATTGGATTGGGAGGTCACGGGTCAGATAAGAGACCTCGTCATTCCCGTATGTCCAGCGACGCCTCATCTGGAGGTTGGGGTGTTTTTGGTAGAGGCCATTCTCCTAGGCCATTTCATTCAGCACTTCAGGTATCTCACAGTGCGTCTAGGAGTAGGGTTCTTATGTGCCTCCTTCTACTCAGCCAGCATGTAGTGCATCACCAGCTCCTAGCATAGCACCTCTTTTTCAGAGCTACTATCGTGGTCAGTCAGCTCGTTAGGGTCAGTCTCAGTTTTCACAGCCACAGTATCAGGATGGATGCTTTGAGTGTGGTGACTATGGGCATATTCTGAGAGCCTGTCCGAGATAGTTGGGTGTTCAGCCTCAATACCAGAGTTTTTGTGCCATGTTTCCGGCACCAGCTGCCGCACCGCCTGCTCCGCCAGCTAGAGGTAGGGGTCAGGTAGCCAAAGGTAGGGGCCAGATTGTTAGAGGTGGAGGTCAGGTTGTTAGAGGTGGAGGCCCACCAGTCAGAGGTCGTCCCAGAGATATGGTTTAGGGTTGTTGGGCCTAGCCCCGATGTTATGCCTTTCTAGCTAGGTCTGCTGCTGAGTCCTCCGATGTTGCTATCAAATCTATTGCTTCAGTTTGCAGTACAGATGCTTCAGTTCTATTTTATCCGGGATCTACTTACTCCTATGTGTCATCTTATTTTGGTTCATGTTTGGTTGGTCCCCGTGATTCCTTGAGTGCCCCTGTATATGTGTCCACGCCCGTGAGAGATGCTATAGTCATAGATCGTGTATCTCTTGTGTATGGTCTCTATTGGGGGTCTGGAGACCAATGTGGACCTTTTGCTTCTTGATATGGTTGATTTCGATGTTATATTAGGCATGGATTGGCTATCACCTTATCACGCTATCTTGGACTGTCATGCAAGGACAGTGACCTTAGCCGTGCCGGGGTTTCCTCGATTAGAGTGGAGAGGGACTCCTGTCCATTCTTCCAGCATATTTATTTCTTATATGAAGGCTCAGCGTATGGTCGAGAAGGGGTGTTTGGCCTATTTGGCTTATGTTCCTGATTCTAGTGCTGAGGTTCCTTATATGGATTTTGTGCCTGTTGTTCGTGAGTTTCCAGAGGTGTTTCTTATAGACCTGCCAGGGATGCCAACGGTAGGGATATTGACTTTTTCATTGATGTGGCTCCGGGAACTCAACCCATTTCCATTCCGCCATATCGGATGGCCCTACCAGAGTTGAAAGAGTTGAAGAAACAGTTACAAGATTTTCTTAATAAAGGCTTTATTAGTCCTAGTGTCTCGCTCTGGGGTGCACCTGTGTTATTTGAGAAGAAGAAGGATAGGTCTATGAGAATATGTATAGATTATCGCCAATTGCACAAAGTCACTATCAAGAACAAGTATATGTTGCCAAGGATTGATTATTTGTTTGATCAGCTTCAGGGTACCAAGGTGTTTTCAAAGATTGACCTGAGATCTGGGTACCATCAGTTGAGGATTAGGGCGTTCAATGTCCCTAAGACAGCTTTTCGGACGCGATATGGGCACCATGAGATTTTGGTAATGTCCTTTGGGTTGACTAATGCCCCAGCAACATTAATGGACTTGATGAACCGAATGTTCAAGCCTTACCTGGATTCCTTTGTGATTGTTTTTATTGATGAGATTTTGATATACTCCCGCAGCCGGGAGGAGCATGAGAATCACCTCTGGATAGTGCTCTAGACTTTGAGGGACAGTCAGTTGTATGTTAAATTTTTGAAGTGCATGTTTTGGTTGGATTCAGTTGCTTACTTGGGTCACGTCGTGTCAGTAGAGGGTAATTAGGTGGATCCTAAGAAGATTGAAGTAGTCAAGAACTGGCCTAGGCCCTCTTCAGCTTCGGAGATCAGGAGCTTCTTGGGTTTGGCGGGTTATTACCGTCAGTTTATGGGTGGGTTTTCATCTATAGCATCCCTGATGACCAGGTTGGCCCAAAAGGATGCCCCGTTCAGGTGGTCAAACGAGTGTGAGGCGAGCTTTCAGAAGCTCAAGACAGCTTTGACTATAGCACCGGTATTGGTATTACCATCAGGTTCATGATCATACACAGTATATTGTGATGCCTCCCGTGTTAGTATTGGAGCAGTATTGATACAGAGGGCAGGGTGATTGCATATGCATCTCGGCAGTTGAACGTTCATGAGAAGAATTACCCTGTTCATGATTTAGAGTTGGCAGTCGTTGTTCACGCGCTGAAGATTTGGAGGCACTATCTTTATGGCGTGTCGTGTGAGGTTTTCACAGATCATCACAGCCTTCAGTATTTGTTCAAGAAAAGGGATCTCAATTTGAGGCAAAGTATATGGTTGGATCTATTGAAAGACTATGATATCATTATATTGTATCATCGGGGAAAGGCCAATGTGGTGGTCGATGCGTTGAGTAGGAAGGAAGTGAGTATGGGCAGCCTTGCTTTCATTCCGGTCGGTGAGAGTCCGCTAGCTTCAGACATTCAGACTTTGTCCAATCAGCTTGTGAGGTTGGATATTTCAGAGCCCAGCCATGTTCTAGCTTGTGCAGTCGCTCGGTCTTCCTTGTTTGAGCGTATCAAAGATCAGTAGTATGATGATCCATACTTGATGGTCCTTAGGGACACAATTTTAGCACGATGGTGCCAAGAAGGTCACAGTTGGAGATAATTGTGTTTTGAGGATACAGAGTCGGGTATGTGTGCCTAATATTAATGGGCTTTGTGAGTTGATCCTTGAGGAGGCTCAAAGTTCTCGGTATTCTATTCACCCGGGCGCTGCCAAGATGTACCAGGACCTTTGGTAGCATTATTGGTGGAGGAGGATGAAGAAGTATATTGTAGCATATTTGGCTCGGTGCTTGAATTGTCAGCAGGTGAAATATGAACATCAAAGGCCCGATGGTTTGCTTCAGCAGATGGAGATTCCTGAGTGGAAATGGGAGCGTATCACTATGGACTTTGTTTTTGGATTCCCACGGACTCAGAGGAAGTTCGACGTTGTTTGGGTTATTATGGACAGGCTGACTAAGTCAGCACACTTCATTCCTGTGGCAGTTTCATATTCCTTGGAGCGGTTAGCAGAGATTTATATTCAGGAGATCGTCTGTCTTCACTGTGTGCCCGTGTCTATCATTTCTGACCGAGGTACGCAGTTTACCTCGCATTTCTGGAGGGCAGTACAATGTGAGTTGGGTACGCGGGTCCAGTTGAGCATAACATTTCATCCTTAAAGGGATGGACAGTCCAAGCGTACTATTCAGATCTTGGAGGATATGCTCTACGCCTGTGTTATTGACTTTGGAGGTTCTTGGGATCAGTTCTTGAAGCTACCAGTCGAGCATTCAGATGGCTCCCAATGAGCCATTATATGGTAGACAGTGTACGTCGCCAGTTGGGTGGTTTGATCTGGGGGAGGCTCGGTTGTTGTGTACAGATCTAGTACAAGAGGCCTTGGACAAGGTCAAGATTATTCAGAATCGCCTTCGTTCAGCTCAGTCCAAGCAAAAGAGTTATGCCAACCGTAGAGTTCGTGATGTGATATTCATGGTCAGGGAGAGAGTATTGCTTTGGGCCCATGAAGGGTGTCATGAGGTTTGGGAAGAAGGGCAAGTTGAGCCCTAGGTATATCGGGCCATTTGAGATTCTCGCGAGAGTGGGGGAGATGGCTTATAGACTTGCGTTGCCTCCAGGGCTATCACCAGTTCATCTAGTATTTCACGTGTCCATGCTCAGGAAGTATCATGGTGACCCGTCCCACGTGTTAGATTTCAGCTCTGTCTAGTTGGACAAGGACTTGACTTATGAGGAGGAGCCGGTAGCCATTCTAGATCGGCAAGTTCGACAGCTGAGGTTGAAGAGTTATCCTTCTGTCGAGTGTAGTGGAGAGGTCAGCCTGCTGAGGCAGCTACTTGGGAGTCTGATCCGGACATGCGGAGTAGATATCCCCACTTGTTCACCAGTTCAGGTACTTTTCTATGTTCGTTCGAGGACGAACGCTTGTTTTAGAGGTGGAGATTGTGATGACCCAAGGGGTCATCTTGTGTTTTAGGAATTTATTCCACTCTTATTAGGCTTAAAAATCTTATAATTTCTTCCTCGATATGCGTGCCCAATCCGGGCGTAATTCCGGAAAGAATTTATATGAAAATAGAAGAAATGATAATATTTGGAAATTTAAAATGATTTTTAGTTGACTTTGGTCAATATTTTGAGCAAACGGAACCGGACACGTGTTCCGACAGTTCCAATGGGTCCGTAATAAAGTATAGGATCTGGGCATATGCCTAGAATCGAATTCCGAGGTCCATAGCCCGAGAAATAAATTTTTGACTAAAATTGAATTTCAGAAAAATTTATGGTTTTAAAGTATGTGATTTATTCTTGATTTTGATGGTATCGGGCCTGTATTTTGGTTTCGGAGCTCATTATAGGTCTGTTATAACATCTAAACCATGTCTATGAAATTTGGTGAGAAATGGAGTTTATATGACGTGATTCGGACCCTCGGTTGAGAAAATAGAAACTTTAAGTATTTTTGAGAATTTCATTGATTTTGATGCTAAATCCGGAGTTTTAGGTGTTATTTTAGCAATTTGATCGCACGAGAAAGTCCGTATGATATTTTTTAGACTTGTATGTTTGGAGCCTCGAGGGCTCGGGTGAGTTTCGGATAATCTACGGGATGTTTTGGACTTAGAGAATTCTGTTGTTTTTGTTGTTACGGGTGCACAGGTGTTTTGTGCTTCACGATCGTGAAGCCTGTCTCGCGATCGCTAAGTATAAACCAGGCTGAGGGGAAAATTCTTCTTCACGAACGCAAAGTACTGGTTGCGAACGCGAAGCACTGGGGGTGGTACCCTCCACGAACGCGATCAGTTTCCTGCAAACGCGATGTCTTGGGGGTGGGGGTGGGTTTACTTATGCGAACGCGTTGAAGGGATCGCGAACACTAAGGCCTTAGGTCCCTGTGTATCGCGATCGCGACAGGCCTCTCGCGAACACGATGAAAGCATGTCCGGCGTATTAAAAAAAGAACCAGCACGGTGATTTTACCAAAATTTCACATTTCTTCTATAGAACTCGACCTTTTGCGATTTTTGAAGTGGGAATTCAACACCAAATCATAGGTTCGTGTTCCTAAACTCATTCCTTTCAACTTCCATCAACACCCATTTGATTTCTAGGCCTAAATCTTGTTCTTTAAGTGTAGAAATTAGGGATTTTAGGGGAATTGGGGATTTTATAAATTTGGGGATTTAGACCTTGATTTGGGGTCAGATTCCGAAACTAATTACATATTCGGGCTCGGGGGTGAATGAGTAAACGCATTTTGGTCCGAATCTCGAGTTTGGACCAAGCAGGCCCGGGGTCAGTTTTTAACCCTTTTTTGGGAAAATTTTGGAAATCTGTAATTAGTCATTAAAGTTGTTTCCTTTAGCGATAATTGATGTTATTAAGTTGATATCGACTAGATACGAGTGGTTCGAAGGTGGAAATAGAGGAAAAGCGATAATTGAGCGCTGAGTTGGCCGTCAGATTGAGGTAAGTGTTTGGTCTAACTTCGACTTGAGGGATTAGGAATCTCCGACTTAATTGCTATGTGAAATATCATGTGTGTGGCGTATAGGTGAGGTGACGAGTACCTATGCGCCGCCAAACTATCTGTTTATCCTGTTTCCTTCCCCGATCCTAATATATATTGTTTTCCTGCCTTAACTACTACATGCTCCTTGGTGCTTCCATGTTTAATTGTTTCTTATTAGATGTTATTCTCTTTATTGAAGGTATAAATTGTTCTGTAGTTCAGGGTACTACATAATTAGTTTAAGATTTTTTTATCGGTGTTTCATGGTACATATTTGATTGAGCTCGCTGTGTAGCATTAATTGATAAGGTTTCATAATTATCTAGATTTTCGTTTGCATTGGTTTGAGGCATAAATGTTGTCGAGGGTTTTGAGCTAAATTGTGAAATACTTATTCTTATTGTGTGGCTGGTGATTATCTGGTGGGATCGGGTTGCGCGTCGTAACAAGGAGTAATAAGGTTGGACATGTGGGATTGGGTTGCACTCTGCAACAGGAGGAATAAGGGTGATATATTGAGGAGTAATAAGGGTGGACTGGTGGGATCGGGTTGCGCGTCGTAACAAGGAGTAATAAGGTTGGACATGTGGGATTGGGTTGCACTCTGCAACAGGAGGAATAAGGGTGATATATTGAGGAGTAATAAGGGTGGACTGGTGGGATCGGGTTACATGCCGTAACAGGAGTAATAAGGGTGAATGTTCATGTTGTTACTGGTTATATTGTGATTTTATTCTGTAGCATTGGAACTCTCTTGAGGATTGGTTATAGCTGAGTACTGGAAAGATAACTGGGTCCCGTATTTATTTGCTGCAATTTACTGTTATGTTTCATTCAGTACTTCCATTTTGCTTTATTATTAACTGTATACAGGTTATATTATAAATTCCCCGCCGTAGCCTCGTCACTACCTCGTCGAGGTTAGGCTCGGCACTTACCAGTACATGGAGTCGGTTGTACTGATACTGCATTCTGCACTTTCTATGCAGATTTTGGAGATGATTGTGGCTGATCGAGAGGTTGGTTGCAGACATTCGTCCAGGAGACCCAAGGTAGTCCTATAGGCATCCGCAGGCCCTGGCGTCCCCTCCTATGTTCTACATTTCTGTTTTGTTTTATTTTGAGACAGATGTATTTTTCTTTCAGACCAATACTTGTAGATATTCTTAGGATGCTCGTGGATTGTGACACCAGTTCTGGGTGGTAGTAATAGTTCATGGTTAATAAATATTTATCTAATTCCGCATTTGTGATCACTTGTCTTAAACTGTTTACTTGTATTCAATTAATTGTAAAAGAATATGTTTAGCTAAATTCTAACATTGGCTTGCCTAGCGAGTATGATGTTAGGTGCCATCACAATCAAGATGGTTGGGAATTCGGGTCGTGACAAGTTGTAAGTGTACAACCCATCATATTGAGTCTACGTGGAGCCTTCATGCCATTCTTTCTTTCCAAGCGTATCCAAAAATCTTCCCTAAAACCTTCCAATAAGCCTTCAAGAATGACAAGTGAAGCATGCAATGAGCAATGGTTGTCACGCGACGTAGAACACTATCAAGTTTCTCACACAAGAAAGCAAATGAAAAAGAAAAATGAAGAAGAAAAAATGAGAGAGTCTTACTAGTGAAAACCCTCACGGGCATGAGAGAGACTTGTAGGTGAAAACCCCTCAGAACACCACTAGTCGAAAGTGAGTCATGAAGTTGATACAAAGAATTGGCATAAACAAGCCCGACCTCAAAGGTCATAGGAATAGTAAAAGGAAATATTAGACCAGTTTGATAGATCAAACCGTTAAGTCCAAAATGCATGTCATGATTATTAAGGCTAGTTATTGAAAAAAAAACTATTCCTTCTATCCTTCCCGACAGGGGCATTTCTTGTTAATATTGTTTCTTTGCATCATTGTGTCTTTCACTTTGAGTCAGTCCTTGTCAAAAAAATCAAGAAAATATTTCAAAATCTGCTACCAGCTTTTCAATTGCACAAAGTAAATTTTTCAACCACACTCAGTTGTTACAGTCAATATGTCTTGAGGATTCATGCAAAGGCTTCCCCCCAAAAGACTCTTGTCAGCTTACTTGTCTAAAGCAAGCAAAGATAATCTCAAGGTTAATCAGGTATTCTCTATAGTACTGAACAAAGACTATGAAATGTGCACATCATGCAAAAGGCGCATACCCAGTTGCGACTCTCTCTGACAAACAAATTGCCCAAAAAGCAAGAAGCCATTCAAGATATCAGAAAAGGTCACCGAAGCAAAGATCTCCTGTTGGGATAAGGCTGATTGAGCCACAAATACAAATGGTGTTGGGTGTGAAACAATCAAGGTTGATGCAGAGCAAAAGTCTCCTGAAACCGACTCAAACTGATTGAGCAAAAGCCAAACTACTCATGACTCAAGGTCAAAAACCGACCACCACTTTCAAACTGACAAAATTTTCTTTGTTTGAAATAGGAACAAAGCAGTGCAAAGAAAGTGGTTCAAAAAATATGAAAAGAAGAGAAGAGCCGACAAAGGGAAGTTTCTCAAATCTTTGCTTTTATCTGTCTTGCTAGTGTGCATAAAATTTTTCCATTGCTCTTCACATTTTTCCTCCTAGGATAAAAGTCCTAGTCTGATGGTTTTTCCTCCCAATAAAAGTCTTAGTCTGATGAATCTTTCTCCTAAGATAAAAACGCCCTAGTCTGATGAACTTTCTCCTGGGATCGAAGTCTTAGTCTGATGAATTTTTCTCCTAAGATAAAAAAACCTAGTCTGATGAATCTTTCTCCTAGGATAGAATCTTAGTCTGATGAATCTTTCTTCTATGATAACAAAAAAAACCTAGCCTGATGAATTTTCTCCTAGGATAAACGTCTTAGTCTGATGAATCTTTCTCCTAAGATAAAACAACTTAGTCCGACGAATTTTCTCCTAGAATACAAAGTCTTAGTCTGATGAATCTTTCTCCTAAGATAAGGAAACCTAGTATGATGAATTTTCTCCTAGGATAGAAATCATAGTCTGATTAATCTTCCTCCTAAGATAATAAATTAGAAAGCCTAGTCTGATGAACTTTCTCCTAGGATAGACGTCTTAGTCTGATGAATCTTTCTCCTAAGATAAGAAAACCTAGTCTGATGAATTTTCTCCTAGGATATTTAAAAAAAACTAGTCTGATGAATTTTCTCTTAGGATAATTAAAAAAAATCATTTTCTCATGCCCACAGAAAATAAGCGTTAGGGCATTTTGTTTAAATGATTTTCTCAAAAAAAAAAATGAATGAAAATGTTTTTTCCTCAAAAAAAAAAATCCTTCTTGGTTTGTTTTAGCATACGGCACACAATTCCCTAGTCTCATTAACATAGGGTCTCCACTCCCTAGTCTTCTTTCTAAGATAGGATCTCCACTCCCTAGTTGAGTTTTTTTAGACATAGAGTCTCCATTCCCTAGTCTCATTTTACAACATAGGGCCTCCACCCCTAGTTGATGTTATTTTAGACATAGGGTCTCCACTCCCTACTCTCCCTTTTCCAACATAGGGTCTCCACTCCCTAGTTGATGTGAGCTTAAATGCAGGGTACACCACTCCCTGATCTCCGTACCAGTATAGGGTACACCAATCCCTAGTTGTGTTACATAGGGTACACCACTCCCTAGTTGATTTGATCTTAAATGCAGGGTACATCACTCCCTGATATCATCACCAATACAGGATATACCATTCCTTGGCCACAATTTCCAACATAAGGTACGCAAATCCTTAGTTGAGACATCTTTTTGACAATGAAGGAACACCATCCAAAACACAAAAAAAATCATCTTGATCTTTTCAGGGCACACCATTTCTGGCCTTTTATTTCTTTCAATAAAGAAGTAGTTTAGAATTTTGTTACAAAATAACTCACGAAATTTTCCTAGGGAAAATTGGGGCAGAAAAATTTTATTCGTCTGTTTGTTTTGGTGTCTGAGCTGGTTTTACCTTGAGGCACAAGGTTCGAGATGACCAAATGAAGAAGTCTCAATCCAGAATAAAGAAGAGAAAAGAAAAAAAAAGTGAATCTAAAATGCAGAAGCAGATGAAAAGATATGGATTGCTCAAGACATGACTGAAGTCACGACCATTGCATTTTTCGTTTTGATCAGAAGAAGCCGCAGAAGAATGAACTAGCACCTGCAGCTAGCAAATATCAAGGTTCAAATCAAAAGTCTGCATGAAGAACCATTCAAGACTCAAGATCAAGCTTGAGAAGACTTATAGATAGGAATCTCGTAACTCATAGCTGATAGGCTTGTTTAGTTCCTTTAGATTTTAATTTTGATGTAATAACAGGACCACGAACCAGAGACTCAACGGAACCTCACTCGACTCTCGAACGCAGCACTCCATCATTCTTCTTGAACTACACGCGACCTGATTCCCTTATAACCCACGATATGCAGGTTGTCCAAAATTAGGACTCGATTGCACTCTTGCACCCTTTCATTTGCTTATTTTCCCTTTGAATAATGGTTTGGTCAAAAATTAGTCACATGGCTCACCTTGTCTTTGCCTGAAAACGCTTCATGTTTCCACGCAAAGAGGGTCATGGTGTGAGCATTAAATTTTTTACCATATTTAACTTTTTCACCACTTTTTAGCATTTAAATATTTTTTAAGTTTAATCTTGATATTTTAGCTTTATTTCACCTTAATAGGTTTTATATAAGAAAATTAAAATCACAAAAAAGATATGTTCTTGATTTTAAAATATTTATCTAGTATTTTTATTTTACCCTAGAAAAGAAAAAAGAAATTAATTAAAGCAAGAGCCAATGAATCATTTCCACGTGGCAAGATTCTTCCTTATCTTTTGTAACAAACTCACATGCTCTCCCTCAAAACTCACATGCACATACACACTATTTTTTTTGGCCACCAATTAACCCATATAGCTACACCTATATATCTTCCACTCACACACACAATTGAGGGGAGACAAAAAGAAAGGGCCAGATCGGGCGGGAACAAAAAAAAGGGTCGAGCAAAAACAGAGAGAACGAGAGAGGTCACGAAGAAGGAGAAAAAAATGAGTATTTCTTGTTCAAGGAAACTCCTATTCAGAAATACGTGATATATCAGATCTCTCAAACCTCATTCATAACCTATATCCTCTTCCTTATCACAAAATCATTTCTTTATTCCTCCTCTTATTCTACTTATATTAACTACCTTCTAGAGCCTCACCCACCACCCTCTCAAAAAATTCCAACCGCCACCCATGTCTCTTTCTTCCTCCTCTCTCAATTTTCTCAAACATCAAAAGTTTCCTCAAAATAATCAATGATCTTGAATTATGTGGATAAGAATTTGGAGGAATTTGGTGAAGTATTGTAAAAGTGGCTAAAATGAGTTTGAGTGCGGTGGAGGATGATTCAACTACGAAAATTCATCGTACTGCCGACATAAATTGGGAAATTATTGACAAATCTAAGTTTTTCTTTCCTTGGAGAAGTTTTATTTTCGGGTGTGTCTGCAAAACTCTACCGTTTTGATTGAGGTCGATTTGGGTTTCGAGATTTCTGGTGTAGGTTTCGATTTGTGGTCCTTTAAGTGCGAGAATTCAGGAGTTTCTCTGCTCTTGTATTGAAGAAGTTTCCATCTATACAAAGGTTCTTTTTCTTTTTATGTTATGGTTTTAGTTGGTACTTTACTTAGATTGGTTTTGTTAAAAGTTTTCGACTGTCTTCCTTGTTTACATCTCCCAAAATGTGTGTTTATTTGTTCGCCAAAACTTGAGAGGAAGAAATATCATCTTCACCTTAATTAATCTTCAAGCTTGATATTCTGTTTTTTGTGAATTTAAAAGTTTAAATGAATGAAGTTTTGTGTTTTCTTATATTTAACTTAATCCTCAATTTGTATGCTTATGTCATAATAGCCTGAGTTTAGTATGTTAAATATATGTCAAATTTGATATGAGTGGTTGTGAATGGGATTGGAATAAGGGTGCACTAGTGTAATTCAAATGGGCCATTCGGCCAACTAGAATTTGAATAAAGTTTTGGATCAGATTCTTCTAATAATTATGGGCCAAATGAGTTTAATTTGTTAGGCCCAATAAATTTGGTATTTATTCACAAGTTATCCCTTCCTTTATAAATTAATGGACATCAAATATTTTGAATCACGCTTTAAGCACGCTCTTAATCAAATCATCATGATTATGTATATGTTCGCGTGATATAATTATGATTTCCCAAAATTAAAACCGAAGTACGCGTTCGCGCGACTTTGGCAAAACAATCTTAATAATTAATAAAGTGTTATTAATTGTGTACACGTACGCGTGTACACGTACGCATGACTCGTTTCAAGATAATTCTATAATCACGAATAATCAAGCAATTAAAAGCGGTAAAAGATAAAATGCACATAGGTTCTAAACCACGTAATAATCCGTAATTAAGCTAGGTATATGATTATGAAGTGGAAGTGCTAAAACCACAGAATTCGGGAGTGCCTCACACGTTCTCCCGAGTTAACAGAATTTCTTACCCGGTCTTCTATGTTCGTAGACCATAAATAAGAGTCAATTTCCTCGATTTGGGATTTAAAACTAATCGGTGACTTGGGACACCATAAATTATCCCAAGTGGCAACTCTGAATAAATAAATAATCTCATTTCAATTAATATCACTTTAATTGGAAAAACTCCCTATCCCCTCGGGAAAAAGGAGGTGTGACATAAGTCTTGTGGAAATTCAACAATAACGGGTGCAAATATTGTTGAGGAAGCTTCAACGAGAAAATAGAGAAAGAAGTCGCCTGAACCAAAGAATTAACCGAGAAAAAAGAAGTTCAAAGGTAATTGCCACAATTGTGGAAAGGTTAGACACAATGCTGCTGATTGTTGTGCATCAAAGAAGGACAAAAAGAAAATTCAAGAAAATATGATTGAGAAGAATGAATAAATAGATGATTTATGTGCCATGCTTCCTGAATGTAACCTAGTCGAAAATCCTAGAAAATGGTGGATTGATTCGGGGGCAACTCGTCATGTTTGTGCTAACCAGGAGTTATTCACTTCTTATGCTCCCGCTGGACCAAACGAGATAGTTGTTATATCAAACTCCGCTATTGCAAAAATTGAAGGAACGTGCAAGATAGATTTGAAGATGACTTCTGGCAAGATTGTGGCTCTAAACGATGTCCTTCATGTTCCTGAAATGCGAAAGAATTTAGTCTCAACATCACTTCTAGTCAAGAACGGCTTTATGTATGTTTTTGTTTCGGTCAAGGTTGTAGTTAGTAAGAATATGTAGGAAAAGGTTACCTTATTGAGGGCCTTTTCAAACTCAATGTAATTGTCATTGATATGAATAAAATTTCAGCTTCTTCTTACTTGCTTGAGTCAAATAATTTATGGCATGAATGTTTAGGTCACGTCAACTTCAAAACTTTGCGAAAAATGGTTAATTTGGAATCAAAGTATGTTAAACATCCTTATAAGTCAGTTGAAAGGAATTCAAATCCTTTAGACTTAATTCACACAGATATTTGCAACATGAAGTCAATAACATCTCGCGGTGAACAAAAGTAATTCATAACTTTTATTGACGACTGTACTAGATATTGCTCTATTTACTTACTTAATAGTAAAGATGAAGCAATTGATGCATTCAAAAAATACAAAAATGAAGTTGAAACGTAACTAAACAAAAAGATCAAAATGAAAAGAAGTGATAGGGGTGGATATGAATCTCCTTTTGAAAAAATCTGTTTGGAATATGGCATTATTCACCAAACAACTGCCCCTAACTCACCATAATCTAATTGAATGGCGGAAAGAAAGAACAAAACGTTAAAGGAGATGATGAATGCCTTGTTAATAAGTTTTGTTTACCTCAAAACTTGTATGTGGGGGGGAGGGGGAGGAGCTATTCTTATAGTAACTGAATACTCAATCTAGTTCCCCATAGCAAAACACAATCCATTCCATATCAGAAATGGAAAGGAGGGAAACCCAACTTAAAATATTTTAAAGTGTGGGAGTGTTTGGCTAAAGTGCAAGTCCCTAAACCCAAAAGGGTAAATATTGGACCAAAAACCGTTGATTGCATTTTCAAATGATATGCAACAAATAGTAAGGCATATCTTTTTCTGGCTCATAAATCAGAAAATCCCGACATTTATATTAATACGGTTATTGATTCGGATAATGCTGAATTCTTTGTGTCACGACCCAAAATCCCTAAGGTCGTGATGGGGAAGGACATCATTGTCAGGCAAGCCATATTATTAACTAATTGAAATAATTTTTCGGTTTTAACATTTATGAAAAATATTTTCTTTCACTTTATTACATATTAACCAAATAAAAATCTGTTAAGAAAAACAATGGTTTAAAGATTACACTTAAGAAAATATATCCCAACACATCCCAGAACTCGATGTCACAAGTACATGATCAATTTCTAAGAATTTATACAATCATAACAAACACTGTCCGAAATACAAATTGGACAAGGAAATTTAAAAATGAAAATCAATACAGTACGAGGGAGACTCTATCAGCTGTGAATCGCCTCCGGATGATGCAGCTCGCCTTAAGTCTCCGAATCCTCCACATTGCTATGAAAGTACGTGTGCAATAAAATGCACAGCAAGTGTAGCATGAGTAGAAAAACAACGTGTACTCAGTAAGTCGCCTGCCTAACCTCAGAGAGGTAGTGATGAGAGGTCAAATTAGACATTTACTAAAGGTCAATTTAGAATATTTAAGTATGACACTAAGCATGATTATCATAGGCAATTTATTAAAATCAGGAATAAGTATTTTCAACTTCGTTCACGTTTAACACTTTACATCTTCGTCATATTAATAACAATTAATCAACATGGGTGATTTAATCAAATAACAATAAATCGACGGTAAGTAACAACTTCTTCCAAAATCTTTTTAATAACTTTAAATCTTTGTCATTTCAATTGATAACTTAATATTTCAGGCTAGTAATCAGGAAAAATCATAGCAACTACGCAGTAAATATCATGCGCAAGCAATGCCGAGGGTCGAACGGCACAGACCAACAATAATAAATTGTGCACTGCCGAAGGGTCGAACGGCTCGAACCATAGATGCATGTACCTACCCCGCTCGCGAATCGATCATGCGACGCGGTTAAAAATAATAAGGCTAGCCTGCTCGCGAATCATACCTGCGACTCAGGTGCTCATATGAATACACACAAATACAGGGTCATCCTGCTCGCGAATCATACATGCAACTAAGGCACCCAAAGTTACACATATCCACATAATAAATCCGTATTTTTACAAGGAAGAAGTTTTTCTCAGGAAAGTGGTAAAATCCTTCTTAAAGGAACATGAAATATAGTTTTTAAATCTTTGTTTTGAAACTCATTTGTCAAGTCTAATGATATTCCATAATACAACCCTACCAGGTACACAATTATCCACAGAGGAAATCAATTCTCTTTCTAGATGATTAGGAAAATGGACTCTAGTCTTCTTTAGATATTCAATTACGATTTTGATTATATTAGCAATTTAATATTACAGGCAAGATCACAGATATAACATATAAGGCATGCTAGTGGGTCCTAGACTACTCAGATATGGCATAATTGTAGCTACGCACGGACTACCGTCACCTCGTGCATACGTAGCCCCCGAAGATAATAGCATATACTTAATTAATTCACCTAGGGAGACAATTACCCCTCACAAATTTAGAAAGGAGACTTACCTCACTCTGAGATTCCATAACCGGCCTCCAAGCCCTTCCGATGACTCCAAACGGACGCACAACGCCCCAAAACTATCCAAACAACGACAACCCAATGAAAATATACTCTAATATTTGCAACAATTCCAAATTATATAATTTTCCAATCCCGCTTAGTGAAATGACCAAAATGCCCTCGGGCCCACGTGCCCGGAATCTGAAATTTCTCGAAGATATATTCTACCCATAGCCTTACTAACTCAAATATACAATTTACTCAAATATTCATGCTCAATCGTGGCTAAAAATCCATTCCATTTTCTAGGTTTCTTCAATATTTCCCAAATTCCTACCAATTTCTATGCCTAATCCATGTATATAATCTTGTATTTAACTTAGAGGCATGAAGGAGTTACTTACCTTGACATTGCATGAAGGAAATCCTCTCTTTGAATCCTCTCAAAATCACCTAAGCCCAAGAAGAAATGAAGACAAATGAACCAAAATCCTTGTTTTAAAACATTCTACACAGGCTGATTTCCGCACCTGCGACCCCCTTATCGCACATGTGCTTCCGGAGGTGTGCCCACATCTTCCGCACCTGCGGCCTCCTTGGATCCAGCCAAAAATTTCACCTGCGGTCAAATCCTCATAGGAGCGGATCACACCAGATGACAACAATTCCAGCCTTCTTCAAACTCTCAACTTGATCCGTTAACCACCCGGAATCCACCCGAGGCCCCCGGGACCCCGTCCAATCATACCAACCTGTTCCAAAACATAATGCGGCATTGCTCAAGGCCTCAAATCACATCAAACATCATAGAAACCTTGAATCGCACCCAAATCCCAACTTTATGAACTTAGAAATTTTCCAACTTCTACATCCGATGCCGAAACCTATCAAATCACGCCCGATTGACCCCAAATTTTGCACACAAGTCATATTCAACATTATGGACCTGCTCGAACTTCCGGAATCACATTCCGACCTCGATATCAAAACTTTCACTTCCGGTCGGATTTCTCAAAAACCTTCACATTTCTATATTTAGCCAAATGACTTCAAAATGACCTATGAACATCCAATTCACTTCTGATCGCGCTCCCAACTCCAGAATCACCATACGAAGCTATTCCAAGACTCGGAATCCCAAACGGACATCAACAACACTGAAATGCACTTGAAGCCCAAATTTATGAAATTCTTCTAAAATGCTAACTTCCATAATATACGCCGAAATGCTCTAGGGTTATCCAAAACCCGATCCGGACATACACCCAAGTCTGAAATCATCATACGAACTTGCAGGAACCTTCAAATCCTGATTCAGAGGTCATTTACTAAAAATTCCAATCTTAGTTGATTCTTCCAACTTAAGGCTTCTGAAATGAGAATTTTCTTTCCAAATAAATTCTAAAATTCCTGAAATTCAATTCCGACCACGCCCTCGGGTCATAATACCTGAAACGAAGCTTCTCACGACCTCAACCCACTGAACGACGTGCTAGAGCTCAAAACGACCGGTCGGGTCGTTACACTTTGAGAATATCTTTCCGTATAAAATGGAATGTGAGTCATCTAGTGAAAACTCTAAACGACCTCGGGAAGAAGCAAAGGAAAGTACTTTTAATGAGGAAAATCCAAGACATACTAAACGTCAAAGGACAACTACTTCTTTTGGACCAGATTTTATGGCATTCTTGTTGGAAAATGAGCCTCAAACGTTCAAAGAAGCAATGTCTTCCTCGGAAGCACAATATTGGAAAAAGGCAGTCAATAGTGAGATAGAATCCATATTAAGTAATCATACTTGGGAATTGGTTGATCTTCCTCTAGGAAATAAACCTTTGGGTTCTAAGTGGATTTTCAAAAGGAAAATGAAAGCTGATGGTACTATTGAAAAATATAAGCGAGATTAGTTGTTAAAGGGTTTGGGCAACGAGAAGGTCTTGATTACTTTGACACATACTCGCCGGTAACAAGGATTACATCTATCCAGTTGTTAATAGCGTTAGCCGCCATGTATGGTCTTCAAATCCATCAGATGGATGTGAAGACAACCTTCTTAAATGGAGATTTGGAGAGAGAAATTTATATGGAATAACCTGAAGGGTTTGTAGTTTCCGAAAAAGAAAAGAAGGTGTGTCGATTTGTTAAGTCGCTGTTACGGACTAAAACAAGCACCATTATAATGGCATGCGAAATTTGACCAAACAATATTGTCAAATGGTTTCAAGATCAATGAGTGTGAAAAATATGTTTACATTAAGAATACTCCAAATCAAATAGTCATTGTTTGTTTACATATGGATGATATATTGAAAATGAGTAACGACATTGCTAACACAAATGCTACTAAGAGCATGCTTACTAACAAATTTGATATGAAAGACTTAGGAGTTGCCGATTTAATTTTGGGAATTAATATCCCTCAGACTCCTCAAGGTCTAGCTTTGTCTCAATCTAATTATATTAAAATGGTACTTGAAAAGTTCAAATATTTGGACTTCAAAGTTGCAAGAACATCAAATGATTTAAACCATACTCTTGTAAAGAATAAAGGTCAAAGTAAGTCTCAATTGGAATAAGCTCGAGTGTTGGGAAGTTTGATGTACATTATGAATTGTACACGACCTGATATAGCTTGTGCGATAAGTAAGATTAGTCGATACACAAGTAATCCCGTCCAAACTCATTGGTTAGTAATGAAACGAGTTTTGGGATATTTGAAATATACCCAAGACTATGCATTGCATTACAATAATTATCCCATTGTTATTGAGGGATATAGTTATGAAAATTGGATCACTGGATCAACGGAATCAAAATCCACAAGTGGATACGTTTTTACCATTGGTTGAGGAGCAGTGTCTTGGAAGTATCCCAAATATACATGCATTGCCCACTCTACAATGGAGTCTGAGTTTATAGCTTTAGACAAGACCGGTAAAGAAGCTGATTGGCTCCGGAATTTCTTAGAATATATTCCATTTTGGATCAAACCTTTGGCACCTATATGCATACACTGCGATAGTCAAGTGACAATAGGAAGGGCTGAGAGCATTATGTATAACGGAATATCTCGTCACATACGATGAAGGCATAATACTGTTAGACAACTACTATCTTGTGAAATTATCACCATTGACTATGTAAAGTCAAAAGCTAATGTATCGGATCCGCTTGCAAAAGGCCTACTTAGAGAGGTGGTTGAGAAGTCATCGAAGGGAATGGGACTATGGTCGAGGACAAGTCACTATGGCGGTAACTCTACCGAGAAGAATGGAGATCCCAAGATCTAGGTTCAAGGAGATCAAACAAAGTGATTCACCAATATACCTCGAACTGAAACCAATACAACACATAATCATGTAATCAACTTATCAATAACGAACTCCCCCACTTGGCTCAAAGCCAAGGATCACGACAAACAAGACTATGCCCACACATTATCACTGCCACCATGTTGTGGTGGGATTCAACTAAATCCTTCGTAAGCTTATATGACCCAAACCATCTAACACTCAAATCAATTGCCAATCTCGCATCCACTATTTTGATGGTCACGCCAACTCCCACTAGCGATCTAAACTCAATTGCAACATGCATCATTTACTGATAGAGAGAACT